>LUCM01011457.1:0-62403 GCA_008360955.1 Fasciolopsis buskii
TGCTGTCCTAACGACAAAATTTTTGACTGCTCGAGAACAAATGTCGTAGTCCTCCTCCCAAAAATGGGTTTCTTCAAATTCCGTCCCATTGCCTGCCCTTCAGCAGCTTTGAAAATCTGGGATAAACTAATCGCCCCAAATCTTACTTCAAAATGTTTCTGACTCCCACCAGTTTGCTTGTCGATCTTCCAGGTCCACGAATGACGCTCTAGTCACCCTAACACACGCCATTTCTTTGGCATTGGTGAACAAAAGCAAAGGAGTGAGGATTTGCTTCCCGGATTACAGTGATTCTTTTGACTGCGTCGGCAGACATAAGTTGCTCTCATTCCTCACACAGTCAGGCGTAGAACGTTCCAACAATTCCCCCGTCACCGACTTTTTCCACAGCCCCAAAGATTTACCCGTTACAATGACACCACTTCCTCTATTGTCACCTCCAAACCTACGCTTCCCTAAGGTGCTATATTGTCTCTGTTTCTTTCCATTGCCTCTGTACTCTCCATCCAAACCCGCGCAAATAAACTCCTTGTCAAGTACGCAGACGGTGTAATATCTGGTCTGCTGTATTGCTGTAAAGCTTCATTTTCGGATTATCAAAATGTGGTCATAGAATTGTCAGAATGGTCGAAGGAACATATTCTGCCTATCAATCCCCAAAAATGTATAGACATTATATTTTCTCTCAGCATTGGCTCAAAACGCCCCGCTTTTAAAAATGTTCGAACTCTAGTATCTGTCAACGAGGAACAACTGACTCACTAAGATCAATTGAAGTACCTTGGCCTAGTATCGGGCCAAAATCTTACGTGGTCTTCTTGTGTGAAACACATCTTTGCTGAAATCAGTCGTCTGTCTTTTTGTCTGTCGCCTAGATTTTCAATGCATGCCGAGACATTTCATCAAACATTTCGTTTTTTCGCGTTTAACCTCATTGGTTCCACACATCTCCCATCATTTATCTTCGTCTCTTATCAAAGGATATCAGATTGATTTCTAAATCCCTCAAGTTCCTATCCTATTGCTGTGCTTTATCCAGGCATCTATTTGTTAGATTCATCATCTCACAACACACCACAGCTTGTCAGAAGCTTACCACGGACCCCTCTCACCCTATACACGAACACCTAGCAGAGTGCATTTCTTCCTTCGTTATTGGTTCCAGTTATAAGCACTTTCAGTCACACATCCGAGCATGCAAGTGCTCTGCTGCTTTGTACTTGGCTAGATTCTCGAAAACCTCTGAAACAGCAAAGTTTCCACTTAAAAGCCTTAGAGTGTAAATGTATACACATTCTATGTTTCTAGGCCCTCAGTGTACAAGTTTGTTGTTCCTGTTGAGAATGTCTTTTGGTTACGTCATTGCAGAATATCCGCCCTTCGGAGAATGTAAAGTACTTACCTGACCTGTGTCATTTATTTCCGATCTTGGGGGAATCTCTTCTTCGGGTTCTACCAACGATTTATGTTTCAGTCACTCCAAGACTTCTTTTCTCCTTTCTCTCTTCATTCCGCCGAGTTGCTTTTATTGCTGGGTTTGCCCATGAATTCTCTCCTTCGTTGGCCTCGTTCTGTGTCAACAATTGCCTGTCGTGCTGCCCACAATACTGGTCTTCGGTTCCGTACCGGACGCTTTTTGCACCCGCCGACTTTTTTCTGCAGCCTCAAATCCGCCCGACATTTGAATACTGCAGTCATCTGTGAGGTGGAGCTTCGTCTGTCGCTCTATATCTTCTTGATCGGGTTCAACGAAAGGCCGTTCGGTTGATAAATAATCCGTTGTGTCCATCCAAAAGCAGTGGCTTCACTGCTTTTTTACTTGGATATTATTTTAGTTTCTGTTTTTGGGAGCCTACCCCATTGACTCCTCTTCCTATGATATCCTCGTGCTTCGCATGTGCATCCAGCCGCCGAGTCTCAGCTAATCCTTGTCTGTAGATGTTGAACTCCCTTATTTCAACCTCCTCTCATTCATCCAAATCTAAAGCTCTGCAAGCTTTTTAGTTCTCTGCATTTTCAGTAACATACAATCTTTCTGTTTAAAAATCATGGTCAAGAATCTGAACCTCGCGTGGATATTTCTCATACACATCTCCTTTGCAGTATACCTTTTGATTATAAGATTTACTCCTTTTATTGGGAAGCACTTTTAGTAATAACACTGAACCTGAGTTTTTCGGTTTTGCTGTGCATTTCTGCCATACTGGTAGCGACGGAAAATTCGCCTCTTCATCGTTCCTGAAGTTCTTGACTTACCATGGTGAAACTTTACAGTGGCTACCTTAGAGCTCTTAGAAAAGGACGGTGTTAGACAAAGGGACACGGAAAACATGTCGCATCACATCTGGCTCACCTACTTATTTTTTTCAGTGATGTTCCGCTGTGCAAATTGATTCTTTTATTTTATTCGGTGAAAATTCGACAATTCATTCTCTTCGGTATCCATGATTACTTTTTGAGCATTCGGCTGTCTCATTTAGGCTAACTGCTGGCTGCTTATTATTAGCGATCTCATCAGGGAAAAAATCGGTGTTTTGTCTCCGTAAAAGAATGCTGAATGACGCGGAGGTTTGTCGGTACTATATTTGGCAAAACACTATTTCATATTAGAAAATGTTTCCTAAGTCAGCCTCAAAAGACCTGCTGTTTATGAGGAACAGTCCATTTTTCTATTATTGCTTTATATGGGACAATGAACTTCCTGTCCAGTGCCGTAGGATCGATACAATCTTTGTTTGCAATAAGTTCAGTGAGGGGGTTTTGATTTGCTTTTGTTGCCTCGAAAATGTTCCAGTTAGTGGCAGTTTTTTATCACATGGATGGGATATCCCCTGGCTTCTAAAACCTTTAACAATAAGACTGACAACTACCACCTAGCGTCTCATTACGTCGAAGCATCGTAACTAGCTCAGGGCTCCTGAGCTGCCCCTCCAGTCTCCTAAAATCGTTGCTAATTAAAAAATCTCTTTCTATTGACCTGTCTTTACAGAACGGATTTTTCACTATCAATGTTTCACAATCTCTACATTGATATGTTTGATTTTGTCCCTGTGGTTTCTTTGGTGGGTAAAGCAATGATCAATCAAAGTGCAATCTGATTGCTGCGTTAGAATGGCTATGTTCCCGAACCATCTGATTGGTTGAATTTTGATCCCGCAGACAGGCGCTGACGTGTGTGCTGCACAACGGTACGTTCCCAGCCGATAACTCACTATAATCCGGATCCAGTTCCGTCACCGCTTGTCAACTGTACTCTGTGTCGATATCTCTTATCAAAAACAGTTTACAGAAGACAAGACGGGGGACGCAAGCTCACCTAAGATACATATCTTAATTCGATTCCCATTGTTTAGTAAACATCGACTGAGGACATTCGATACATTTACCACCACTGTGCTTGTCAAAGTGATTAGGACCCGTTGGGAATTTCAAGGAGTACGATCAGGACAGTTGGGTATGACCGAGTTCTGTGATCGAAGCTATGTGGACGTAATCAGTTAGAAGATTACATTCGTCACGAGAAAAATATCAAAGATAATTGACTGCAGCCAGTAGCGATTTTCGTGCTTGTGCGCATCCGTTTCAAAAAAAATTGCAGTGATCTGCCGTGAATTGGCGAAAGTGCATCATATCCTGTGTGTTAATGGCTGTATGTCCACGCATATGCGCGTGCGCACGCTTACTGATCAAAGTAGGCGTTTACTGTCCCAAAACAATCCTCACCACAAAAATCGTACCTATCGAGTCACCAACAATCTGATTTCGCCAATTTCTCTGTTATTCATACTCCCCTCTACACTTAGCCTACCTGACTTTACTTTATTGTTAATATTACAATGAGATAGGCTCTCATAGAATGAATGGGACTTGGCACACGTCAGCGACTCTCTGCACCCTAACGTTGGCACCCACGGGAAAACAATTACGAAAGAACGAAACAGAACTCGATCAAACCTTTATGACTTCTTGATTCTTTTTAGTGCATGATCGATTTTACCCCGAAGTGGTACCCTTAGGAGAATCAGTGATTTTCCAAATCACTTAAGGGGATAAATTATAGATGTGATTACGAAAATCGAGTGTCACCATGACGGTTGCCCATGGGGCAACACAAAACGTGATGTCTGTCATTTAGTCCCGAGATATACTTAATGACTGATTGCACTATGTCGCTTGGTTGGGGTATCATAGTGAACAGTTTCCCTGAACCCTAGCAAATCCATTGTTTGGTTGAGGTAATTCACTTCAAGAACAACGCCATCCGAGGAATTTCGTTGGCTTTCAACCCGGAAATGGAGATCGATAACATTCATATTTCTTGTTTATGAAATCATCAGTTACACATGGACTAAAATAATGGTATTTAGAAAACGTGAAAAAGTACACTCCTGACTTCCGTGCTCAAAATGGTCAGTGTTCGGAATGGCAATGGTTTCGGGAAAATCCCCCGGGTGTAATCGGTGTGCCTTGCTCCGTCAGTCATAGCAACACCTTATCGGGTCTGCCGCACGGTACTCTATCATGGGTGTTCACTGATTGTCGTAATGTATATCATCTGTTTGTCCACCGCATACGATCTCACACATATAGTGGGTGACAGTAGAACAGCCGTCTGATTATTGGTTGCACCCGTTTTTTTCCTTTGTCTGCTTACAGTTGAAGTTTGTGACAGTGGACATCTGTGGAATCCCATCGTTAGAACGCGCGCTCTTCGTACTACTATTCTACTTTTTCATAAAACTCTCGGTATGCTCAAGTGAGGCAATAAGTAACGTATGACATTAGGACTAGATGAACTTTTATCATATGGTTTCGCCGTTGATTGTGGTCCACCAAAATTCCTTTAATAGCTTTATAACCAATTACCCTGGAAAAAGTTCTTACTTTACAAGGACTTCCAAATACAGCGATTTGTTGAATTCTGTCCAGTGGACATTTTCTTGATGTTGTGATACGTAGCATTCCATTAGGCGCACTTCCCTCAAGGTCACTTTCTATTAGTGTGTTTAAGATTCAGGAAAACTGAAATTTCAGTGAATCGGTTTTTATCCCTTATCTTTTACTTCCCCTATTGATGAATAACAGTGTACATCATTTTTCAGGAAGGGGGTCGCGGCCAGCAGAGGGCTGCCAAGTTGGAACACCACTGCCAGTACTGCATTTTTGTGATTCTAGTATCCAATGCTGTGATTTGATTTTTCCTTTTCTGCTTTTCATAAGCAATGTAAGGGTCATAAAAACCCATAGAAAAGCTCTTGATCGACGGGGAAATGACTTTTACAATGGTGATGAACGATAACCGGATGCGAACCAATGATCTCTGGATCTAAGATCCATGAAGTTCAACGTTTGCCCATCACTGTTTGTCAGATTGCGAATCTTACACCTGGGAGGTGACAACGCGTATAACATGAGGGTACCACATTTGCTCACAAAATATCCTCAACCGTGTGAAAGAAGCAAGACATTAATACGACAATTACAATAACATTACTAATTCTTACCTATATACTATGCAACATTTGCGCATCGTTTTACGACAGGTGCCACAGAGAATTCATGACTGCTTCTCGCACGGTTGATCGACAGTGGTGGTACGTCCAAATGCCACGAAGCTGACCATTTGACTAATGGTATATCAGGTTAATTTCGACGAAGTCATAGTCCTGTCTAGGTTTTGTGGATATATAAGTTGTTCGAGATCTGTTTCGTTTGCAAAAGGACCCAAAGATAGTAGAAGCATTTGATTTCCGTCAATCCTACCTCTGTGTACCACTCGTCAAAATTAGCCAAATTTCAGTTCATACTTCATCACTCTAGACGACGGAAGAAGGTACTGACAATAAATGGACTGTTTCCAGTAATTTCTTGCTTTTGCCATTCATTGCTTAATTAGTCATAAGCCAGAGGAAGAATCCTTTACTTAGTGGAGCGTACCGTACCAGCGACGAATTCAACAATCGGGTTGTAGCAGCACCACACGCAGGGATAACTGTCGCCCGAAGTCAACAGTACTACGAAATGCACGTTGTAAACCAAAAGTCACAATTCATTGCCAGTGTCGATCGTTATCAGACAGTCAACAGGCCAACCGTGAGTGCAACCCGCCGTCCGATTGGTTCATAATGGCCATTTGTGCCCACACATATTCGTCGTTCGTATGCGGCCGGTCTGTAGTCACCAGGATGGTTGGATCAATTTATAAATTCCTAAGGTTATCTTTTCTCAGTCTTCCATAGTTGCTTGAATTAATCCATTAGAAAAACCCATTTTGCTATCGAACGAGCCACGCGATATACGCATCATCACTTGACTATGTAGTTAGAAGATCAAACCATCTGATCCGAGTATTGATTTTCACGATATCAAAATAAAAAGAAACACCAAAAGATTATTTGATATGTTCACAATGGTCACTTTCCTATGACCTCCTATTCACAAGTGAGTAGTGTGTTCGATAAATCTGAGCAAACGGACAGGTCATGCCCGCCAGAAAACTCTTTGAGCAAATGAGGAACAAAGCCCGTGATCTTTGTGTACATGCAAGGCGAAAAGCGCCAAAAGTTTTGCGAAACCATTTTCGACCGTGACCAGATTTGCTAACCGCATTGTGCAAACAGGATGAAAAACAGTAAATTTAGTTCGAGTCTCGACGATCTAAACCAGACTAATAAACGCCTGACTAAAATAGTCATCTGCTGCAAAGAAACTCGAAATGAGTCACTCTAGCATTAGAGCTATTTTGAACTTACCACCATGAATCCAAAAAGACTCACAAAATGGTACCTGTGATAACACATCCTACTGATAACGTGTTTACCTAGCAGATGATCAAAATCAAGCATTATTCAACACATGTATGAAAAAAATCAAGTCAAGACCTTTTGCTGACTGACACCAACCTGTCAAAGAGAACGAAAAAAGGGGATGATTTCATTCAGAAAGTACTTCCCAGTTAAAAGTGATTGTAGGGTCGTCCTGCAGGCCTTGGACCGTAATTGGTTCCTTCATTATACTAATATCAATTGTTGTGCAAACTAAATGAGCTCAACATTTTGATGGTTGTGGCATGTTTCTATCACAACTACAAGTCAGTGAATCTCAACTGCGACTGGACACGTCTCCGGAAAAAAAACGGTTATTAGATATTTTTCTTTCTAGAGTTTCGAAGTGAGAACAAATGGAACCGAAGAACGGGATGACCGTTGGCAGATGCCTTGATTAAGATGTTAAACTAACTCTCACAAAGAATGAAGCCCGACTGAGATAGTTGTAAGCTGCGATTAATACAGACTTCTCTTAATCAAGGAACACATTTCCAAAGGGTAAGTGCACTCGCTTTCCATTGGCTGTTTTCTTACTTAACAGAAGAAAGTGCGTGTAGATTTAAAATTGGTCCAGAGCGGCAAAACACGATGCGTGTACGCAGCTGGCCTGGAAATAGCATCGCACCATGTGCCTGTAAAACGTCAGGAATCCAGGGCCTGTCAAAACTAAACTCTAAGACTATTGATATCAGTGATTCTGCTGAAGTCTTACGGACCACGGAAATTCGGCTAACAGTGTATCTGAAAAACAATATTTCACGTGAAATGTTATTCGTAAACTTTTATTGTGCGACAAAAGAGGTTATTTGAAATTTCAATTTGTCAGCAGGTAACCCTTCTGGTGATTGATTAAGTTCGCATTTGCGTCACTAGGAGTGGATGATAAGTTTATTTAAGAATCAGACGATTACCTGTCGGAAGTCTTCGTCAGTCAGGTAAGGCTAACGTTACAAAGTGAACATTAGGTCAAACATTGTGCATCATTTGGCAACCATCTGTTGGCCGCTGCGCGTTTCTTGAAATGATACACACTGTGGTTTGATTTATAAAGGAATTAGAAAGGTGAAGTCTAGAAAGATGTCTCCTTTTTTCTGTGTCCCGAGATTATGGATTTTAACTGTCTGTATGTTTACCCAATATGTTGTGTGGGGCAGTCTTTGCAGCTAACTAGGCAAATTCAATTGTCCTGGCTGTGTAGACGTGAAGGGTCTTTGTTCGTTGTAAGTTGATGTTATAATATATTACCGATTCGAAAAAATCACGGAAATCATGCTCGCCATGTACCTTCCTGATTGCCTTTGATATGCCCTACTTGTGTGGAGTACCAATAGAGATTGGCTAGTTTGTATCGTTCCTGTCTTGTGAATGTGTGCCTTGCCTCGCATCTTATGACTAATTAGGTCTAGCCAACTAATGTTATCCAGAAAGATTGTGTGCAAGCACTGCATTTTTCGTTTGCGTGTAACATCTTCGTTGCACACATTACCGATGCTGTTGGTGGTGCCCAAAAGGATAAGGTTGTATAATTTGAACACGAAGATCACGGGTTCGAATCCTCCCACCACCGGTCAACTTCCCCATCTAGCAGCCCTAATGAAAAATGATGCACAATGTTATTTCATTAAAAAAGAAGTGAAAACTGAAACGCAAAGACAAAGAAACAAAGACTAAGATGAAAATAGTGACAATACGAATCCCCGTTCAACACGTTGAAAACGGACCAAATTAAGTTTCATTTATCTTCCGGAGCGTGTGGGTTTCTTACAAATTCCCTCATTGCATCTGCCGGAGTCATTCACTTGTATCCGGCAGTCAATGAAAGTGATAGCCGTCTCGAAATTTTTCGCTCCCATTGTCAACGTAGTCGGGCTGCACTGACTATTGAGACGCTGTAAAAATTTATCCTTATGTTCTGATTTTGAGATTACTAATGTATTGTCAAAATAGATTAAGCGGTGGACTGTCCAACGGGGGCCGTTTTAGATCCAGTTGAATGTAAAAACAAGTTAACTACAATGTGTTAAACAGGCGAGCCCATAGCTACGCCATCAATTTGTCAGTACTGTGAACGATTAAATGCGTATTAGGTGGGAATAGACCAATGGTAACATCAGTTGGACTGATTAAACATCTCCCGTCAGGTCTAAAAAGTTCAAGCTGCTTTTAATAGGATGGATTGTATAAAAATTTACATTCAAACTCACTATAGTTTCGTTTCTTTCTAATGCGACATTTCTCGTAACACGGAAGAAATCAGAGACAATTTTTGTGACTTAGCATTGTTTTTAATGATTTCAACAGTGCGCGTATGTGCTTGGCTCGCATATTGGTTGCACGACTAAACTGTCGACATGATAAGAGGCTAGATTCTCATGGACAAGAAAAAACTTCTCCACACAAAAGACCGATCAGGGTGATCAATAATGCGATCCTATAACACCTGGTTAGTAGCGAACACCAGGATGATCCAAAGACAGCCTTCAAACCGGCCTTATCAACACCAGGGCGGCTTCTTATGACCACCAAGTTTATATCAGAGAGCTTCTTAAATCCGGGCCTGCGTAACCACAAAAATCTTGCAGCATCTTTATTGTTGTCCTTGGTCATAAAATCCAATTCGATAATTGGAAGGCATTGAATATGGAATAATTCATTTTTCGATTCATCACTTCGGGCATTTGTATGTGTAGTATTGGGTTATAGGGGTGAAAATATGCAGTTGTTACTTGTTACGAGTGAATAACCGCAACAAACCAACTGCAACTGCCTGATCCGTGGGATAGGTGTAAATGAACGTGTCCAAACGTGTAATCGAAGTAAATCAAGCCTAAATGCAACAATAAAATAAACTTGAGAGTTGTTCGGTAGAGATCGGATATGCGCCTAAGACTACCGCATTAAGCTTCCTGGTGTAATCATTGTAAACGAACTTTGAACACAATCGTTTGATTCCGTTATAAGCTGCCTATAGACAGAGATTTCTCTGAGGAAAATTTGCATTGCTGCCTCCAATTCCGTCTTATGTTTTCGTTGTGACTCCTGGTCCTGATTGGTATTACGGTCTCGTCCATTGCTAATTCGCACTGATGTTCTGGACTACTGCACCTGGACAATTGAACCAGAAGAGTATGAGAAAGCTAAGTCGTTTAAGAAGTTCTCAACTAAACAATCGGATTACCCCAAATTCAGCAACCATAGAAAACTTTTTGCTAAATCCTTTTGTGAGAGCGCAAGTTCACGAACTGGCCCACTCTTAGTGATTCCTATTCATCTCATTACATCACACAAAACGAGGTAGCAGAATCAGAAACTCTCCTTGATCTGTGACGACACCGCCGATTGCGTGGTGGGCAATATATTCGAAACTTAGCTGCGAAAATCTTTTACGAACAGTGCAGGATTGTCTTCCCTGAGCGACTAATACGTTTACTTAAGTGGCAGGCAGAGATATGGTAGTTTTCTTTCCACCATCAACTTTTTGATGGTTTCCGGTTAACCTTATCAGTCAAACAAATTAGGTAAGAGTTTTTTACGATTGCTCTTGAAAGTCCTGACTCTTCCTTTGAAAAGGTGGACTACAATTTCTTGTCATTATCATCTCGTTTTATTCATGCGAAAGTTAGCCTCTGTTGTGGTCTGCGTCTATTGTTACACTAGTTCGGAATTATTCCTGTTTAAAAACCCATTGGCTCTCATTCTCGATTGGACTCAGGTATTGTTAGACATCAAATATTTTCTGTTCCACCAAGAAGTATTTAGGTTGACTGACACTTAGAATTTAATTGCATTCAGCCGGCTAAAATGTCCATTCCTCCACTGTTTAGCACCGACAACCGGTCCCGGTTCGTGGAAATGTCGGGCCTGTCTCTTTCACTTCGTTCCCTGATTCATTTTCATACATGCGCCATATGCGCGAAAGAATCGTGGCTGAACTCGGATGTTACATAGTCGCTCGTACTTGTCGATAACGCAGTCTCCAACACGAGGGAGACTGGAGGTGCTGTGGTAACATCCATAAGCTCCTTCTGGTTCAGGTGTTCAGAGTTTGGTCGGAACGTGACGAATGTAGAAATGATCCAGTAGTGTAAAGTACCTGAACAAGACGGGATTCGAATCCACTCATGGACGCAACCCTCACATCTAGGCCTCGTGAGCTCTGCTGGCTGAGTTACGGCGCCACGACGAAAGGCTTTCGGTAATTTTCTTAAAGATAAACGATTACCCGCCCAAATTATTCAATCATCTGGCATTAGTAACAGTAAAAAATTTAGTAATCTGACCCCCAGAACAGGATTTCTGTATGTTATAATTCACGAGGACGACTGGTCAAGAATTCATAGGCTATTTACACATGCTCCATAAACGGATCAGTGCTACTCCAAGTTTTTAGTCCTTGTAGTACAAATGCAACTAACTCACAACACAGCATGCCAGCGTTTCTGAATTCCCGTTTAGCTTTCAATGTTTTGCCTCTTGGACATAGTCTGTGCATTATTTTAGGTGGTTTCAGTCATGTAACAAACCTACTACTGACTAGGCTTGATCTGGCACACTTTTGGGTTTCTTCCATCAATGGAAACCACCTTGAGCTGAGCCATCAACAACTATCCTGAATTATTTCCCATGACACTGCATGAGCTCATCTCAACGAGCATCCGTTGTCTGTTTTCTCTAAAATCCAAGATATACTCATGGGCTGTTTCCCATTCATTCAAGCAAACAAGCCAAATCCAAGTTCGTCTCCCTAGTTTTCTTCTTCAAAAGCTATTCCCTAAGCATCTTCTTGTTTCTTATTTGAACCCATGCTAAATAAGACTGTCAGGATTTTCACAAAGATGGTAAACGAGGTCTTTAATACTTGTTGTCTCCTCGAAACCCCATTCATTTCAAATGGCCACATTCGTCCCCACTTAATGAAGTTCCTGGGAAGATGAAAAAAGCAGTTCTAAAAATAGCGTGGCAATTGATGTGTGTGACGCATTTTCATGTCTGTAAGGGTTGAAATCCAACGCAGATCGTTGTGGTAGGAATTTCGAATGTTGAGGGAGAAGGAAAAGTGATGTGAAATGTTCTGCGGATGTCGACATCATTAATCTCGTATTCATTCACCCTTCTACTTATACTCCGGTTCCATTTCCAAGGCGTGATGATACACCAGTTGCCCTTTGTCCCAGAGAAAATGTATTTTGGCTTCTCTGTATCACTACAATCACCACAGAATTTGGTTCTGAATGTCTGTCTCCATCTACTCTAATGCACTGCATTAGAACTCCGATTGATGCATTCACTTGTCTCATGAACACATCATTGAGCTTGTTTTCTATCCGTATGTGTTGGAAAGTCATCACCGTTATCCCCCTCCCCCCGAAATTTGGTAAATCCACTGCTTTTTGTCAAAACCTTTCGCCCTATTCCCTTTATCTCCTGCGGTCTTAAAATCACAGGGCGCGCTGTGTGTATGCGCTTTCGTTGTTCTATGAATCCTCCTGACAGCCCGTTTCAATCTCAAAAGTCTGACAAGTCCAATCTGGACACTGTCGCTTCTTTTGTTCGTCATATTTTAAGGGTCTTAGACCCATCGATGAAATCTGCACGTTATACATCCATAGACTGCTCGTCCATATTCTATTCCACCCCAAAATCTCTCCTGCTTTACAAACTGAAAACGTTAGATTGTCCTAGAATCTCATTGATGTGGATGTCTGGCTACAGTGAACACAACTGGGCGGTAGGAACGTTGAAACCGCTGGGTGAAAATTCAGACTCGCTTCAGGGTGCGGTCACTCCCTACATCTATCTGTTCTCTATGTACATCGCTGGACTATCAACTACTCCCTCCAGCCAGTTTTTTAAGTTTGATGATGTTACCCTTTCTCAACTTGTTTCTATGACCAAAGGGTTTCAAAGTTTTTCCAGCATTTTGCCTTCTACGTACGGTTTTCCTGTGCAAGCCTTTTTAACTCTCAACACATCTCAGCATTTCGTATTTCTGTTTTCTCACCCCGATCAGCCAGTACATCTGAACCGTTTTCCATCAATTCAGAAACACTAATCAGAGTTTTGTCTGCAAAATATCCAATGCTTATTGTAGATGTAAATTTGACGTATATTTCTGACAATTCCGTCAGCACAAATAATTTTCGAGGGCTGTCATTTTTAGATCAGAATGGTTCAGCTCTAAAATTTGAAACAGAAAACCAATCACAGTATTGTATACGAGAGTATTCCAACCCTTCTTTGCAGTTCCTCTGTTATTTTTTTAATTTTACTCAAAAATGATCATAACTTTATCTGCCCTGGGAGACTGTCAATTAGTAGCCTGGCATCTTTCCTACGACTAAACTAACAAACCGTTCTATTGCATGATCAAACCCTATCAGCACGTGAAACGATTTCTTACAAAATGTTTTTACATCCGATGCATCTTATTCACATCGATCTCTCGAAGTGCTTTCTCCTATTTCAACGAGATCCGCTTTTTATTCCATGAACTTTATAATTTGTTTGTAGTAATTCCACTGTTTCTGACAAATCGGGACCGTTTACTTAGCTTGATTTAATGAGCGAACAGTCTTAAGTGATCGAATCACTCACTAGATGATCTTTCCTTCCTTTCTCATGCTGGTAAGTGTAACTGCCTTCTTTTTATGGCAGACTACCCATCGGACTCCATTTTTAACGATCCAATCTTAGGTTATCCGGTCAACCTTAAACTCGCGAAACACCAAGCTCGAGTTTTGGTCTTACTGGGGCTCATCAATGGGGCGTATCCGTCATCTCACCCAGGGTTTGACCTTGCGTTCTTCAAATGGAAGGCGTGTTACCACTATGAGACCAACTCCCATCAAGGGTAATCTGGGCGACATCTGAAGAAATTTAGCTCGGGAATCCTGTATGGAATGGAGGATATGCTCCAGTAAGAACGAAACTCGAGTGTGGTGCTTCCAAGTGTACGGTTACTCGAATGACTGGAGGTTTGTGGGTGGAAAGTGGAGTCCCAAGGACTGTCAACCACCATCAATCTCAAACACTAATCACAATGAAATTGTTAGTTCGATATCGAGCTGTTCTTTTTTTGTTACTGTTTTTGACTGATAAGCTCTCAAAAGCCTATTAAATACAATAAAACGGTGCGATTTTGATTTTCATCACAGATATGTCCCTTGAGCATATTCTGTTTGCGCAATCTCTCTCGACCGATTTACTGTTTCGTAGTTTGATAATATTTCTGTTGTAGATGTTGCGTTCGCGTTAAGTGGACCGCCATTAACGAACAGGAAGCAGACCCTGTTACTACTTCATCTATTCGATAGTATATCTGGTCACTAAAAGTAAATTGTACATGGTGTGCACAGACAAAATGAAAGTACACCGGATCTTCTGGTGGAAGACCCGCCTCGGTCACATTTGATCTCAGCTAGGTCACAGAGCTAGTCCTTGGCTTCAGTGGCTGGAATTTTGGTAAATGGAGGAAGTCTAATAAAATATCTGTCATCCTTTCAAGTTTGAGTCTTTTACAAAGTCTAGATCATGAATTTCGTCATCAGCAGCGTTCCTCTTTGCTTTAAATGACCCTATCATATGAAATTTGTATATTTTGTGGGTAACGACAAGAGTACGAATCACTGAAACCGAGTTTGTCTTCTTGCATCACGCTTTATGGAGACTTTCGACGATATTGCTTTGTGTTAACCCCTACTGTTGCTACGACTGTCCTGAAGACTGCAATCAAGTCCATTGGATGATCCCTCCCAAGTACCTAATATCTACCCCAACATGTTTATTTTCAATCCATTTTCACACCTATCCCTAGTTCTTATCATTCACACATTGCAAATAAAAAAACTGTTCATTTCCACCCCAGGAACCATGAAATCTCCATTTGTTGTCGTGTCACCAAGTTTGTTACCGGCTGTTACCCATTACAAGCAGCGGCTTCAATAATGCGTCTAAATGCGGGTCATGTGACGCAATCTGACATAACCTCGCTACTGTTTGCAACTGCAGCTAACTGGTCTGCATCATGTCAACTCACAAGCGAGAATTGAGAGAATTCCGCGAATATCTTTGCTTAAAGATATTCCACCAATGATATTTTCATCTAGTTCATATAAATAGGAATGCCCTGAGCATAAACTCAGACGTGATTCCCAACTCCCGAAATCTCCTTGCTGTCCTCATTTCGGTAGTGCGAAATTGGATAAGTTCCAATACGGGGTTTTGATGCTCTACTACAACCGAGCACGATCGCGGTTACTACTTCCAGCATAAGTGTGACGACCTCTTGATTTCGTGGCTACTACTCCATGTGGTGCAGATCTCCTAAAAATGTTACAGGCAATAAATGGGCTGTTTCTGATCTAAGACAGGATAGGAGAAAGTAGTAAATAATTTGGACATTTGCTGATGCATTGATGAATGTCAAACGCGTCGAAATAATGACACAGAAAATTTCGGATCGCAGCCCAACGAAGAGCTACTTTACTTGCAAATGACTGCAGTTGAAAACACTTCACAGTTTTCCATACCAATCTAGTAGAAATTGACGTCTCTGTTCAGAAAATGGCTGCACTGAGATGTTCGTTAGCATATGAACTAACAGAACCGCTTTTTACTGGGCAAATAGGTAAACAAACATGCAGGAAAGAGTTTATCACGCATTATTAGTCCCAAAATCAGTATGCACACCATTATGTTATTGTCCTTGCTGGTGGGGATAGTGGTGACGACGATAACGACAATTATATTAATGGTAATGGTAATAATAACTATGGTCATTGTGCTTGTTAGTTTTTTTTGACAATTATCGGGACAGTTATCATGCAGGTGACGTTTATTTACGCCTCGTTGCAGGAAACGACTGCTGATATAGTGAATCCAGATTATTTGTTGCTGATGACAGCCTGCTTACTGGTTTTCCCGATGGTTGATTATATCTATCCGGTGCTAACTGAAGGTTAAAGACAGTGGTCATTTAACGCTTCTGCCACGTTTCAGATTTGTCATTTAACACGAATAAAGCTCTTTGAATTTCATCCAACGCTAGTTATGATAATCGTCCAGTATCAAACTTTGTTCTCTATGTTTCTCACACACACATACGTACATACAGACATACACACATACATACATACATACATACATACATACACACACATACTTACATACATACACACAGGCAAGAGCCAAAAAACCCAAATATACAGTCGGCTGTGTGTAAATGTTCACCACATTGATCTCTCATAATGAAGGTATGCAAACATGTTCCCGATTTCAGACGTTTTGTATTTTGAACACAATGTGTGTGTGTGTGTGTGTGTGAGTAATAAGCACTTGTTCCTATTTGTTCTCACACACATTCTGTTGGGATATCAAGGCGCAAAGTCGGTGATTTGCAAGACAGAATGTGATTATGATCCTCGCATTTGGACGGACACTTTGTGTCAAGTGCAACCTTCGCATACCATTTCCGTAAACTCACACAAAAATCAACCTGGAGAGAAGGCCATATATTGATACTCCATCTTACAATATCATCAGAAAATAGCGGTGCCTGCCTCCCCACTCCTTACGGAGTTGAAGGCCGATTTTGTGAGCTTGAAATATATAAATATATAAGTATATGTATACATCAGCTAAGAATCTCTCTCTTTCTGAAGAAGCTCTTCGTTTCAAAATCTGGGCCGTAAACTTTTCATCATGATCACACAAAAAGCAGTGGATTATTCTGAGCATTCGAATATTTAATTTGCTCATGAAGCTGTCCGTCATGTGCCGTCAGGGTTGAAATAGCTGTTCAAAACCAAGAAGGTGTGTTTTAGAATTTTCCTTTGAGATCTCACTGGGGGTGCATGTGCCCGTGCTCAAATTTAGGATCCAATCTGGAAGGGTCGAGGGTGATTGGAACATATTGGCTTCTGGAGCTTCGATGCTAGATCCACGCGGTTGTTTTGTATCTCCTTCATAATGCAGAGTTCTGGGCTTTTACCGACACCCGGTGGTTATTCGAACCGAGGTCGGTTCCCATGATGTAAAGTTTTCCTTTCGAGCACACTAGTCATACAAAGACTTAGAAGTAATTGACAGTCTGGGGATATTGTCATAATTTCTCGTCGAAAAGAGCATTTGGTCCCTTCTTGTAATGACTTCTCGGGAGCAGCTTTGTTATATTGGCCGAACTCTATATACGAATGTAATAAGATGTGTACTCAAACCAGCAGCATGCACTGGAATTATTCATCCTGGAGTTACGCAGTTGAAGGCTATTGAAAGACTTCGACAAAAGGCAGACACGTTAGGAGTCATTTATAGCATATATATATATATAATTTGCGAAAAACAAAACAACCGCAGCGCCTTCTAAAATGCCTCTGGTTATTTACGGTGCTCGTCTAGAAGCACTAATTGGCTCAAAAATAAACCTCAAACGTTCACGTAATAGCGTTCCTGCCCGATATGGTTTCCAGACAGTTAGTTCTGAGTGTTGGTCTTAAATGAACCCTATACTAGCAGGCATCCCTATTGTTGACTGTCTTTAAAATGTTCATGCTCAGCCCCGACCTCCAACACATTGATCGTTCAGGAAAGCTCGGGCAGTGGATGTGGGGTTTCCAGTCGGTTTGGTAACGAATTTTTCGTGTGTCAGGAATGGATGAAAGTTGAATGATAACTTTAGGTGTACTTATAAAACCCCATCCTCAGCTTAGAAGCAGCTTATGGCATGAATTTTCACAGTTCCGCTCCTGAGAGCTTTGAAAAGAACTTAATTTGAGAAATCGCCTCTGATCGACAGTAGAAACTGCCGTTTTTCCTATGGTATGCTTGAAGCATCAGTGTAGTCAAAGTAGCATGTCCATGGCCGTTAAGGCTCACAACACGTAGTGGATAAGACTGGCAACCGTGACCCTGGGAGTTGGAATAATACGGAGCCACAGCAGGCCAGGTGTGGTAACCAGCGAATTACCGTCTACCGCCAAAGTGGCCGGCGGCCTTGAGGCTTGCATCTCAGAACTGTTACAGTGACACACATGTAACCCACTTGACCAACCCCGGTGAAGAAGTGGAATACAACATGCGCCACACTTCACTGTCGGATCACGAGTGTTTCAAGAGTTTGGGAATGCAGATGACCTGTAAGCGTTGAGTGCATTTAAACAACGTACTATCTGGAACGTAGTCAAGGTTTATCTATGCATGCGGGAGTAACCACCCTCTGCAATTTCGAGAAGTTGGAATACAAATGTGATTTGACGTCGCTTCTGCCCCATGATTACTCCAGTTTTCATTTCCGCAACCCCAGTTATCATCAGAACAGGTCTAACGTAGTGCCAAGAGCATTAGCGTTCAGCACTCAACAACGTTTTTGATCAGGCTGCGGTGAAATTGTTTATAATTTCCTACTCATGGCCGCCAGTCTGATTCCTGACCTAGTAGCAATGAATGTTCTTTTGTTGCGAAGTTAGGAATGAATCAAGGTCAGTATTACACGTAACTCTTTAGGTTACTCAGATATACCCGATCCTTTGGAAATTCCATTTGTACTAATGGTACAGGCGATTAGGATCGGTTTAGTACAAATTTGCATTCATGATGAAACCAAAAAATTTCATTGCCAGTTAACACGTATATATCTGATTACTTTGACTGGTTCGTTCTCTACCACCATTCTATGTGTACTGTCACCAAAAACATCCTGGTATGATATTCGAACAGTAAACCACCTTGTTTATTACGACCTGAGAACGTTAGATGATAAATTCAGGCTAAACGACAATAAATGAATCGGGCCAGTCTTCATGGTCTGGTAATTTTCGCCGACGGTTTGGATTCAGACGACAGTGAAATTTTCAATCAAGCGTTCGCCAGTTCAAAGTTCTTGGAACGTCTGCTACCAAATATGCCCTTGATGCAGTCATCCAACGCAGTGTTGGTCGACGCACTTCTTCGCAACTTCCCCCTCAGCGTAGGAAGCAAAACTCATCATAAATGCGAGGTATTTGGTGGTAGCTCCTAATTTCCAACATGGTCAGAAAAACGGTTGCGGTTAAAGCAGCATATGAATAGCATGATTTTGGTTCATCTTATTATTTATTTTGATGACAATCTGTCGTTCATTGTTATCTTTGTTGGACTCCATTCGTGATCATGACTCCTGTCAGAGTCAGCAGCCTTTCAAATTAGTCGTGTATAATACTTGTCACACTAGTCAAATCTAGCTTGACCAGACGATCATTGGACGTACCAACGGCATTTTTCGTTGTTTAATGGTAGAAGGTCACAAGTTAGGAAGAGCCTCGACAAATTTCTGAGAAAATATTTCGACTTGTTTGGAAAAGGTCTGGGTTTCTGACTCTTGAATTACAGTAAATACCATGATCTCTGCAAACGGCGAGCAAACAAGTCACATTACGAAGAAGCCTAATGTAGTGTTTTCAAAACATCTGACCTACCAAATAGCGTGGAAATCCCCGGCTGCACGTGTATCTATAGTTCGCCCTGTACTGTTTTACAAAAACATGCAAATGGATTAACAATTCTTTTTTTCTGGGACTGAAACTGATTGTCATGTTGTCAAAATCAGTGTATCGTTTTGGCTCAGATAATGCATTTCTACTGGTCGAGTTTGGGAGGTATTTCGGTTCTACTATGTTGTAGCTCACTGAAAATTAGTATTCCTAGTTCCGCTAATTTTTAATTGGTAATGTGGTCTCCACTGGATGCCCATAATTTCCCATTTCTCTGTTAAATTTGCATTTTCCTCAATTTACCCCTAGATTTGTGTTCTTCTTCAGTAAAAATGACCTAGTTGCCCTTAGATTCTACCACCAACCACATTCACTCACCAGCTTGTTTTATCATACCAACGTGACTCCAAACTGTTCTATTTTTCTGATCTACATACTGCCCAGTGTGCTTCAAATTCGAACGTTAGACTCAGTCTCATTTCTCTATCCATTCCACACGTGTACTGCTACTGTTAAGGTAATTACTTTTGTCTTACATAATAATCGTTTGTATTGATAATACCAAAATTTATTTCGGACTTGTCTTTCGTTTTGAATAGGTTTTGTTTGTTCTGCTTGTCAATAAAGTAGCTCGAAAAGGAATTTACAGGTAATTTTTTTCTTTATAATTTGATGACTTCATCTATGTATTTCCGGGACACTGATATCTTTTTTAGCGAAGGTTCCAGAGGCGTTTGCTACTTTCGATCTGACAACATTGTGAAAAACCATAGAATATTCCGATGACAACCAAAGCGGTTGTGCCCTCTTCCAGGAGTCGAGCTTGCAAGTCTGTGACTTCCCATTGAGTTGGATTTTAACATCATGTATGTGCGTCACGTCATTACTATGATTAATAAAAGCACGCGAGAAGCACACGGTAATTCGTTTAGAGTTTGTCGTCGGTTAGGCAGGGCTAACCTTCGCCAATCGCACACTGGTTTACATAATAGTAGAGTAGTATGTTTTGCCTACAGATGGATGAGCAAAACTGTCCAGGAAGAACACGATCGATTTTGCGGTTATTGTCGTTCGTCCGGTATGCTCACTCGATGCTTTTTTGTATAGTTGATGTGACAAATCACAGTGTGATTTTAACAGGTAGGCTTCATCCTTGAACGCGACCAACGATTTAAGTAATATTCTATTGCCAAGCTTACAGAGGAGTGTGCAAGTACGGGCCAAATCGTACATCCACCATCTGTATGCAAGACACAGTACTGACAACAAAAAGTAATACAAAAAGTTGCCACATTAACCAATGGTTGCCCATTTGTGTTCCGCTTGCACAGTTTTTTCTACAGTTCTCTTATGTTCAGTGAAGGACGGAAACAGTTACTGTAAGTATTACTATCACTAAGTTCCATACGACGCTTGCAAGGCCCAATCACACGAGCTTGGTGATTTCCAATGCCTCATAAAATTGAGCTTCCGAAGTTTAAATCCACCCTACCCGATCAGCCGGTCTATTGAAAAGCTGTCTAGGAAATTTGTATTCAATCATGCTATTACATCAAAGTGAAATATTTCTTGGATCCAAAGAGCAGCCAACTGGAGTCGCTATTTTCTTGTTTCTTTCATCTGTGCTTCACGGATATCGAAAGCTAAATTTTCCTGACAGGTACTAATAGTCGGATTAGTTCCAGAGCACCTCTCCAGAACATTCCACTTAGATCAAAGTTTCATGAACTTCGATCTCGTAGTTCTACTGATAGGCACTTATTATGGGCGCAAATGACTGGCCAGTCTTTGGAACTCCAGCAGCCGCCTCGGCAAATGTAGAACTGTCTGTTTTTATGTCAACATCCAAGGGTTCTGGTAGCATATTAGATCATGACCAAATGATCCCGAGGATGCTAACTTAAATGCATCATCAAATTCGAAAGCCAGGTGAAAAATTTTTCAATATTTATTTCTTGCTGTGTTTCCATTCAGTTAGTCCTGCACGCATGCAGACGCACAGGAGGACGATGGTCGACATTTGTTCCCGGACCTGGGGGCACGATTTGTCCTATGCTTTCATCACAAATTCCATGCTCACCAGACCATTTTGGTGTTAATCTTGTTTCTGATTTTTGTCACTTCCCTGACTCGACAATGCCCAAATTGAAAACAACACCTTCCTTTTACACACCTGACTATTTCGCCAAAACGAGTTTAGTGGAGTCACTGCAACCGTCCGGAAAAAATCAGAAGTAATCGCGGGCTAAATTTTTACATTATAAGGAACGGTGATGGTTCGTTGAACGATCAGTAACCAGGGTGGAGACAAAGTTATTGGTCATTCATGTTCCTTACTTAGACGCGAAATGTGGCAGCACATGTTCCTGGTCCCATCAAATTTGGGTATCGAGTCACTTAGATGACGTCGGATGCGTTACACAGACTAAGGTGAAAATTTCCAATTTCAAACGGACCGAGGGAAATAACCAAGCGTTACTAAAATAGTCAAATGCATTTCAATGTGAATTCAAGAAAAGTTAGGTAGCACTTGTGACAAACAGACATCATCGACAGACTGCAAAAATCTACTACCCCCGATTGGAAACGTTAGTTAAAGAAAAACATTGTCTCTTATCACGAAATTTTTTTCTAAAAGCACCTGTGCAACCAGAAAAACGAAGCCCTTCAGTCGGCCGGGGCTTCGAACATTTCCTGGTCTGCACAAAGAACTTGGATAGCTGATGGCGTTGTTTCTTCCCTGGTAACTGGTCAGCAACGCAATCATCTTTTTGAATGTGAAAATTCAAGTGTTCCATAAGTGCGATACCCCCTACTTTTGTTTTTCTTAACTTTATAAGGAGTTGTCTTGTCTTCCTTATGCTTATCTTGGAGACACAACCATATACTCCTGATCACTTGGGCAATCCACTGGTCGCAACTTCGTTTTCCCTCTGCGAACGGTCCACTGGTTACCAGCATGTTCGTTCTTTTGGAGATAGAGTAGCTAAGATAGAAAATGAGATTTGATCTAACGCCTAAAAACGAGATATATACCGCTCGAGAAATTCATCTACCTCAGAATTGCATAGTTTCTATCGAACGGTAGGATAGACCGAAGGTAGAAAGTGTCCTTTGTGCTCTCTTCACGTTTGATAGTTAAAGCTTCCCAAAGGTCACTTTTAAAACCGAGTACGGGAGAAGCCCTCGTTCCACTAATACTTTTTGCTTAGTTCCAGATACATCCGAAGCGGACTAAAAAACCCACTACGGGGAAGAACAGCATTCAGTTTCGGTTACGTGACCGCAGGTGCTCGAGTTAGTGACCTGTACCTGGCAAGAAAAAGATACCTCTCAGTTCCCATCTTCGTGCTAACTGTTGTATTCGGACTATCCTATGGTTTTCTAGTCTATCGACGAAAGTCACTTAGTTGATGCATCATTACAAGACTTGGTCTGATTCGTCTGAGATCAACATAAGCCAATGAATGGTCAGCATTTGGGAAAATTACAGGGTTTCCCTGGGCTGACTGCACTCAGTTTGAAAAATCGGTTTTGAGCACTGAGGTCATTAAATTGATTCGATGGGCTCTGTCGTCATTATGAGAGAATATCGAGTAGTTTAATATGTGACTCCAAAGTCCTCGATAAGTGCTCCTCAGGGGCCGGCCATGGTAAAGGGCTGATAGTGACAAAAATTCCACGTTGAAAAGTCGTTCCTGTGGAGCTAAAAAGGAATTGGTATGAAAACGGAATGAAAATGTTATTATGTATTTTTCGGAAATTAAGAAAATGGTAATCTGGAGAACCTGATTATTGTTTAAACGGACGATTTTGGGTATAAATACATGTCAAACAGGAAACCACGTCATTAGCGCTCTCATGGCTATCATGGCTGTTTCTGCGGATGCTACTGCTGCCCATATTGATGATTCAGAAGTATTTATTCGCTACGTTCGCCGTTTTTACGCTAGTTTTTCCGATTTTGAATGTGATTTTAGGGTTTTTCAGCATAAGACGCTGACGTCGTTTTACGAATATCACAGTGTCAGCTCCGGAAATTGGCTCTGAGAGCATCCGCGGTCTCTTCCCCCTTCTTTTCCTTACTATCGGATCAAGTACTGCTGTGTACACAAACGTCGCAGAAATCAAACTGGTCGTCGGTAAGTCTGTTATCTTTTCAAGTAATATTTATTTGCAGGTTTCCAAATATTAACTGCCCGGCATTCATCATGTTGCGTGCAGTTAGCAAGCAATACCAAGTGGTAGGAAGTTGTCTGCAACATAATCATTCCTTCCATCGGTTTCATGACCGTTATTACGCTTGTCAGGACATTTACATGTCTTCATTGACCGTGAGCGAAGCCGCGTCAGGGCGTTTATTAGATCAGCTGCGACGTATAGCTACGTTGATGGCGGCGGGTAAAGAATTCACCGTGGTGCCCACGGAGAACCACGCAGAAGTTAGCACACTCGTCGGTAATACCGTTCGCAGTGCTAGGACACGGAGAATTGGGAAGACGGTTGAACTGATTACCGGCACCTCGTCATCCGTTAGGTTGCCTACGTTTTCAAATCGTAAGACTTCCCTTGCGCCCCGGGACACTGACGACGTTGATATACAAATCGTTGGTGATCCCTTACAGTTGGTTAACTTTAGGAAGCACGCTGTCATGACTTCCGCTGGCTACGGACTACAGAAGCTGAAGAAACGCAGGCATTCGCAGCCGCCACCTTTACCAATCACACAGGACCTATGCGGAGTCTGCAGACTGGAGCAGCCCGTGGTGGATTTGGACAAAACAATGGAGTGGGTGCAATGCGACTTATGTCAACGTTGGATTCACTGGCAATGCGCCAACTACCTGGGCCAAGAGGTTTACATCTGTGTTCATTGTCTATCAGCACAAGGTAATCGTCAATAATACTAATATTCACCATTTCCATTGCAGGTTAACATGAAGAGACCAAGACGACGTCGGACGAATGAAGAGGACCCAAGAGGCCAAAGAAAGACGACGGACGTGTAAGAAACAAAGACCGCGGGAGGGACGGGATTGACGAGGACACTCCTACGGCCCCTTTTGGGGCCACCACTATTTGATCACTGTCACCGATTTCTAAAATCGGTCATTTCTGTTATGACTTCATTGTGTGTATTAGGTTGTTGGTACGTGAGTCTTCTTTCACGTGCGCAACAAAGGTTGGGGTTTCGGTGCTCATTCGTTTATGAGCAGAGAAACTAGTCCACAGTACGCATGCAAATGTTAGAAGTGTATGCTGAGGCAGACATAGGCTTGCGTTGGTCTAAAGATGCTTACAAGTGTTGCTAGCCATTTATACCTGACTAAAGATAGACATGGCCCGGGGCTGCCATAGGGGTCGTACGTTTTTCCGTCGGGCATTTAACGTTAGTATAACTATCTTACGGGGCAAATTGCAATATATCCATATATTGTACGACTAAGTGGTTAACAGATATATGCATATATTTTCAGATTAGGAAATCATTGCATGCGTTGGCATTAATTGCTATACCGAGATATGTATATGTAGTCTTCCCACGTGGGGCCACAATTGCTTAAGAACATTTTTTTAATAGGTAATTTGTGCCTGTCGATGCAACAACGTATTTGATGTACATGTCTAGTGGAAACATATATATATATATATATATATATATATAATTTCATATATCTATGCGTCTACTATACACACATGTGTATGGATTTATTACGTTCCGCCATGTAAATGTCCAAATTATATACTTATAGGTGCACATCTATTTGTTTACATATGTTTACGTTTCTATATGTATATATAGACAGATACATATATGTACATATACATATACACCTTTTTACCACTTTCTATCGATTTACGTAATAACTAAACGCATAAAATCGTCAAACTAAATACATGCAGCGATTATGCAGCAAAAATGTATATAAATATTACATCACCCTGGGGCATACGTATGTTTACATGTATATATATATATATATATATTATATTCAGGTAGACACCTTCGCAATCCTGGGGCAGACAGATATTTATATACATTTTCGATTTCCCAGCCATCAACGAAAATACGCAATACAAAAGGGTCATTTTCACTATCACAGCCAATACTTTTTGCAGGTTTGACATGCTAAATAGACATTTTTTATTTTTCTGTACAAAATAACATTAACGTTATCCTCCTAGCTTCGCTCCTTCTGAGTGATCACTTTTTCACCACGTTGAAAACTAGTAACAGCTGACATTCAACAGCAACCGTTACCAGTTATCGCGGGGTGGACAGTTGGTAATTATCAGTTATCGCGGGTGGATGAGTTGCGTCCAACGGTCTGAACGCCCGCAAAAACATGGCCGTTTCGCGGGGGTGGATGTTTCGTCAATACCTAAAGGGCTGGATGCCATTTGAATCGACCAAAAAAACATGATCTGGGACCCATCTAAATTCGACTTCATTCTCATCCAATACTGTGGTTCTTTCTCGCGAGTTAGTAGCACGGTTTAAAACTCCCTTGTTTGATGTCAGTAGATCTTTTGGCGAGATGATGGGCTGCCTCCTCCTCCCTGCACCCCCAAGCCACTCGAAATCGCATTACTGAATCGCAGATACGAATTACCAGGACACTGGATTAATTCCGACACCACAACGATAAACTGGAAAATGGAAACCACGTTCGCGAGGCAGCATGATTCTGATTAGCTTAGCAATAATGAAGTAATACTGAACTGGGCCACGAGGTTCGCACAAGGAATCGTCATCGTGAGAATTCAGGGACTTCATTTAATGGCTTCGGGAAAAGCTGTCCGGACTCCATACAAGATGGCTGAACAGACTCCAGTGCTACCCGAAGCAGATGTGTATGGCGAGGTATTGGCCGGTATATTAGACGCGGAACACATGAGAAGGGAAAGCCATATTAAGAATAAAATTTTGGTGGTGGTGACAAAAATTCAGCAGACAAGAATCTGCCGATTATTTACAGAAAAAAATCAGGACCAGTCCCATCGTTGAAATCCCGGAAGTTTTTAATACGATATATACGTACTCATGCAAACCGGGGCGCAGTATGTGCACAAAGAAAAGCTGCAAGTGACGTGTCATCTTAACAGTGAGCACATGCACTTTGTTGATACGTGATCATTCTTGGTCGACGAGATGTGATCGTGTTCTGTCAATTGCAAACAACTGAGTAGACAAGCCATGTCACAGTCAAGCCACTTGAGGTTTGCTACATTGATACTTAAATAATCGCAGTGATGGCTGAACGACAAATGATGAATGACCAGAAGTCGATCCTCTATGATTGGCAGAATGAGCCGACAGTCGCGTGCTGCAAGCTGTTACGTTCTTAGCCTGACTGGTTTTATAAGTCGCTAAACTCTAAAGTAAGAAGTTCAGGCTAAATTCATACAGCTTGCATTCTATAGGCAAGTATGGACTTATTCAATTTGTATCATGCAATAGCGTCGCTTATGTATGCTGTTGTCACGCTACGAGCACGTGGCTGACCTCTAAATTTGTTGATCTGTTTTTAGACAATTTTCATAGTCCCGGAGTTAAAAAAAACACTTCGTTTGTTTTTGGACGTCAGAGTACTGGAGGTCGGTATTCCAATCGCTTAGTACACACTTGCGTCTTATCCAAAATTATCGAATGAAGTGAAGATTTGTGCATAGCGAAAAATGATTTTTACTTCAAGCTATCAGAACATTCAGTATTCGACGTTCGTCATAGTGCAAGGTGTTGGAATGTTTTGCACTGTTGTTCGTAGCTGTCCTCAAAACAAACAGGATTATTCCCTTGAAGGCATCTTTTAGGTAACCTAGAAACACAAATAACAAATGTGCCGAAGGTTTTCTATTGTGCCTGCAGGCAGGCTCGGGAGATTTTCAGTGTCCACTTTTCGTTTGAAATTTGCACGACATTCATTGACTAAACAGACTGCTAGATGGGCGAAAAGATGTCGTTTTGGTAAAGCGGTTCATAGGTTTGAAACTTGTTGTGAGATTCCTTAAAAAGAAACCATTAGGTATCGTTTCTACGTCCTTCATACTATGATGGCATACGTGGAGTAACGTAATTTTGGATGTTAAAACCTATCAGGTAAACTGCAGGACCACATATTCCGGTAATCATTGTTGACAGATGGAAGCCCAATAGATAGGTCTTTCCATTACGTCATTCGCCTTAAAGATAGTGACACAAGCTGCCCTCGTGCCACTAGTATTATGCTATGCACCGCAGTGTCAACACTATATTCGTTGGCCGCAGCCTGTCACTGTACGATGCATTTCGTGATTTCCATCCTAAGGCTAAAACTATTTTCATGTCCTAATGGACATAAGGCGAAGATGCTCTCAGGTAAGAGAGTTATCTAAGGAGGATCAACAACGCATTCACTGATGGATGCATAATTTTGTGTTCGCCTCGACGAAATCAGATTTCGATAGATGCAAGGCTGCCATTGGTAAATGAAGCACGCCTGCTGGAAATTATCTCGATCGTTCACGGCCGATGTATGAAGATAAATGGGGGCGGTATTATGCATAGTGGACGATTAATTACTAGACCCCAACAACTAACTGCAACGAACTGGAAACTAAGTACCTGAATTGCGAATTATCAGTCAGATAGCCTCTGACAGATTAATGCAGAAGTGCACTGAAACGTAAGTCGGAGTTGGACGAGTCAAGAGATCTTAGGTTAGACAAGTTGGTCATGCTTTCTTTCCTATCTTTGGGGGCATGAAGAGCATTCGGACTACACTTTTCGGTTAAACAAATATGCTGGTTCTTGTTTGGGAAATCACATCAAAATGCACAGCCTGTAGACCGTGTATATAGTTTACGGAGTGTAACTTTCGGCTGTTCAAGTCGAGTTTTTGTCTCCCCGATTAAGCCCCTGATCTATACACTTGTTTCCCTCAATGAATGTGTGATCCATGCAGTCACATAGTACACGGTGCTACGTGTCTTTTGCACGAGTTTGGCAGTTGATCCTTTAACCTGTCTCCCGTCCACTGACAATTCCTCATTGACAACAGCGCCAGTCCTCGATGAGCCTGTTTATATGAAGTCTAGCAAGAAAACAACCTGAATAGGGAATTTATGAATTTCCCTAACATTCTGGGGTCGGAGAATACAACGCACATTAAACAAACCATGGTAATCATAGTGTTTAATGTGTCCAGATAAATATTCTGGTTTTCTGTGGTGGACAGAAATACAGATATACTGTTCGTCGTATTTGACGCTAAAGAAGTCAGCGGACACTTGATCAAAGAGTCGTTTGTGGTCCCAAGAGGAAAAGCAACTCCCGGAGTCACCTATGAGCACATCCCGGGGTCCTTTAAGGAAATAACGGAAATAACAAGCCGGAAGACTGAGGACACAGATATAGAGTTACTTGGTGATACACTACAATTGTTCAACTTTAGCATATATTGTCGTCCCGATTAGGATCACTTCCAAGAGCAGCAACTCTGATCTGACTGACTCACCCATGAATTCGAACGTCCGTAATGCGTGCACATTCCAAGACCCGTCAGTGGATCTCGGTAATGGAAACAATGTAGCAGTGACGTGGATACAGTGCCATTTTGTGAGCGATGGACACTGAATTTCCCGGTTATAAGAACTATCCCAGATAAGCTTGCTCTCATTGCCTAGTTACGGAAAACTAGGGTTAGACTGACATGATGGGACTATCTGTCATTACACTGCGCAGTAACGTGAGGAACAACGGTACCCAAGAAATAAGTGACTTAAGAAACTGAACAACCCGCTCCGGGTAAATCATAGCCTGACCAAAGGAATGGAACATGTAACGAGGATCCAATGAACGACAAACGGCCCATTTGAGGACATCTCAGCCGCACTAACATCACGGCTTTATGCTAATGCTGTAATACTTTATTTGTAAAAATGCATCCTAATAGCTGATATACAAGTCTTTGTGAAGTGTTCATATGCAAAGTCATATGACACAGCTTGGTACAGTTCCACTGTTGCCTGTAGATACAGCCAGCCAAGTAGAGCCATGGCGACTGATGAACGGGAAGAGTAAACATTTCACGATTGTTCTTAGTTCAGAGTTACTCCACTGAAGTGCTCTTTGGAAGATTTATATATATACGAATGGCCTGTACAGAAACTCCAGAGTGATTCCCATTTATGTGGTCCTTTTGCTGTCTTCGTTTGCTTAGTCCAGAATTGAAACTATTCCAGTAATTTCCGGTAATCTGCGTCCTAGTGTCAGCGAGATTGACTGCCATTCGCAATACCGTTCCGAGTAAAAGCATTGCAATCTTTTTTAAGTATTGGCATGTGGGTACCTATGTAGGCGAACAAGCGGTAGATGTAGTTGTATCTTATCTTTTTTCAATGCCCTTCATTAATGAAACGACAATGTACATAGGATTCAACAAGGAGATTGAGGCCAACAAAGGGCTACCAAGTGGGTAAGTCGACCGGTGGCCGATGGACTCGAACCAGCGACCTTCAGACTGAGACGTCGCTCTGTTGACCGCCTGAACACCTCCTGTCTGCGGCCTAATGAAGGGTTTCAGAGATTCGAAAATCTCCATGAGAAAGCGTCATTAGCAAATTACCAACCACTGTCCAGTCAACGCATGGGAAAGCAATATATTGACATCAGTCAAAGACTGAAATGCAACATTTGCCTAAGCAAAAGTCTGCACAGTATTATACTATAATACAGAGACCTGCATATTACACACAATAGCTCAGTCAATCGTTTCACCATGTGCCTTTTTGACATTCATCAGTGACAAACAGCACAATAATTTCCACAGCAACCTACTAACCAATCAGCTGTCCGCATTTTCTTGTCCACTTCATCCAGTCACAACCGCCAATACAATAGACAATCAATACCAACGGCATATGTGATTATCTGTGACCTTTTCACGCTATATAACTAGCCTTTTTCTGACCTAGTAGGGATTTAGCTTTCCTACTTGGCCGTAGTTACCTATTATTGGGAATTGGACGGTCGATGAGCCACTGATCACGGACCATCCAAACATGTGCCCACTGACACAGTAACACCTATACTATATATACATAAATAAGAAGAGACAACCATAAACGCCTATGGGTTTACCACGAGACGATACAGCCGCGTTACCATCACTGGATAATGTACAGAATCCTGGGGAAACTACAGTGGTCGACGAATATACTTTTACGTCCGCTTTTGTAAACCTGACTCCTAATATAGAACATATGGGCCCCATGGACACCGCGAATCATTTGTGGCCGAACATTGCGACCGGAAGCCAAATCCGTGCAGATCGCCAACCAGTTTTGTTTTCAATAGCGGTGACCGCAGGTTGATCACAAGCCTAGAAGTTCCACATCCTTTTCGATGGCAGCGATCCGCGTTTTTTAGTTGTGTGTATACCATTAAGTCATGACACTAGCTTTTCGTCTGTCATTTTCCGGTCACTGCTTGCTTGCTTTAATCGTCTTATACGTGTCGGCTATAGCCTTTAGTCACCACCTCAAAATGGTTTTTGCTTTCAAAGTTAATTCATTTTTGATGCCTCTAATAAAGTTTATCCTGGATCAGCTGAGCGTGAACATTTGGAAGCTGGGTTATTTTCACGTTACTGACACATTACAATCTGATCTGGGTGTCAAGTACTTGGCGGCCTGTACTCACAAATTTCTCGACGTAGTCCGATAACGATCCCAACTGCTAACCACAATAACTAAGAAGACGCATACCTTAGTCTCGTGGGAAGCGCATTGATTACTAAATTTACAGAATACCGTCTTTATTTCGATTCTGACGTTTCCCATGGGCTTAAATCTCAGTCTGACTTACCCTCCCCCCGTGGCTTTCATATTTGTATTATTCCCGGGATTTTTTTGCATGACATTTACATCACAGAACAGGATGTGGACAAAGTTTGTGACTAAAGAACTTTACTCTTCAGTGTTTTTCTTCTTAGGTAATCTACGTAAGAGTTTCAAGTTGTTCATGGTAAATGGACTTTAAACGGAATTTTATTTGAATGCCCGCTAACACGGTCATGCCTTCACTCACACTTCCTCGGTCCGTCGTAATATCTAATTGGATAGCCCTCTTGAATGAGGTTCACTTATCATAATCGGAAAAATCATCAATGAGACCAACGTGAGCTAAAGTTCAGTAAGCGGACCAACCAACATGAATACCTATAAGGTCTAATCCATTGTAATAGCGCATAGTCTGCTCATTACGCCGTTAAATAGGTCAACTTGACGTTGAATCGAACGGGCGGATTGCTTTCTTGGGCAAGCAGGTAATAAGATGGATGCAGTACAAGGGGGATGCGTGATAAAATCAATTTCACCCACTCCATTCACAGTTAAACAGACTCATTTCGCCTATCAGGGAGAATCGACACTGCGATACAGTTGACTGCCTGTGTAACAAACCTTACTTGGTGTCACTTGACTCGTCTGCTCAGCTGCTTCCAGTTCACTCAAGATGATCCCATATCGGCGACCAAGAACTACTGCTTATGAGCGAAGTGCACCCTTAAGGTGACACACAAATTTGTCAGTTGTTGTTTCACTTCCTTCCCCCCTGCCCCGCGCGCGCGTGCTGTACGTTTTCGTTTACAATCGGGGTTTCCGCGATCTTTGCATCTGCCGGGCTGCCGTCAACGAAAGCAGACAAAAGTCGTGCAGAGCTATTGTTGGACCTGCGTGGGTGGAAATCCATAGTTGATTAATTGAAAAATAAGTAAAATAGAGTTGAACCAACGGGATTGTCTCATTATTTAGATTCTGAATGTACAAATCAAGAGACAGTTCATTCCACTAGTTTGCACCTGACAGCAAACATAGCTTTCACGATTTTCCCTCTACTGTTAAGAATAAGAATATGGTTCGAGCAAATTTCCGCCAGATGCAGAAGCATTAATAAGGAGAACAGTGTTAAGTTTCGCCGAGTTCGAAATAACGTATAGATTCGTGTACCTGGCAGCTCGGTATGCATTTGACCAATATCGTGTCTTATCAGACCATGTAAAATAATTGGGCATTTTTCTTACTGAAGAAATTTGGAAGAATAAACAATAAGGCACGGGTGGGGAAGTGTTTTCTAAAAACGACTACTTACTCACTCACAATCAGAAGCTCACTGGAAAAAGTACAGTATGTAAGCGAAACATGGTTCTACCTTGTCCGTTTCTAGCCCATTTTACGGTCATACACGTGCGTTGGCGGAAATGGGTGGTTCAGTTGAGTCATACAGCCATCCAGACTCACGCAAGTGTGTGTGCTCATGTAGGTTTAGTTTTCGTTCTCTTAACCGTTGTCAAGATGTGTTTGAAAGCGGTCTGCCTGTCTTGGAAAGTGGCCGCTAATCGATTCGTGACTTGCCACCTGCTGGCTGAGGCGACCACATTTTATGTCGGCTCTAAATGAAATGCGAGTGATGGAATGCAATTAGGATGCTATACGGGTTTTGGGATATAGCTTTCAAGTGGCACGGACCGATCCAACCGAGAATTTAGAAAAACTGTCATCATCCCCGGTCCAGAATGCACCGTTTTTCACGGAAACAAACGCCTAAATGACTTAATGAATGCCATTATTTTAAGCAAGTATTTTGTCTTAGTTATGAACAATTCTGTTGAAACAAATCCATTTTAATTTTTCATTTATTGATCAAACCTTGTTCTCAATTCCATTGATTATCTCCCCTACCCGACAGTTATTCACATCGACTAAAATGGTCCGTTCAGGTCTGAGCGACCGGTATACCAAATCGTTCGAATTACCTAACACATTTTCGTTCTGTTAATTCAACCATTACCAGTAAAACTTAGGCGCGTTACAAATTAACGGTGCAAATGTGATTTTTACACATTTCATTCCACACTTTTTGTCATAATCGCATCCACCGAAATATTTCAATAATTCACGTTTATCGAAATTCCAGTAGTGAAATCAGGCAGTAATAAACTTTCCCCGGGTAAACATTGGGAACAACACTTTGTCCATTTTCAAGTAAACAGGGTTTGCATGATGAGCCAGTGCGCGGTTATCGATCCCCATTGCTTCTATTGGGATACCCTGATAAGATACATCTATGCTTCTTTGGTACGTAATGTTTCAGTGAGTTTATTCCACGTGAGCATTGAACATGGCCAAAGTAACTGCATAGTGCACAGGTTACAACGGTAGAAGATCCTTGGATTTATTTAGACTTTATTTAATGTTCCCCCACACAAAAATGGAACCTGAAAGAAAGCTGACTGGACAAAATAGAACTCTTTGGTAACCTTTGGGGATTCACTATTTTTTTTTACCTTGTTTCATGTATATCGCTAAACTTCCTTGATGGTCCTCCCAGTAGAAGATCACCGTCGAATATATCAATAAGGAACAAGTTTAAAATTCACCTTCGAGATGAACGGAGCCAAATTTTGATTCGACATAGTTTAGTTTGTCCTGTCATGTAAATAGTTCCCATGTGCAGGAGTGTTGCTGTCAATTTTGTAATGATTAAAATAGGTTATCAGATTCTTATATTCATAAAAAGACAGTAAAATATCGGCGAATGCATGCGAACAATAAAAACTTCAAGTTTTTGTATCGGCCGGTATCCCACTGGATTCCTACACCGTTCTACACCATTTTCAGTAGTTTTTTAGTCAAACACTATTCTGTGGAATCCGTCCACCACCGTCAACTGTTTTGCTTACCTCAGGCTAAATACAACACTAGTGCTTTTACCTAGCTTGGCTAACATGATTTTCTCGGATTGGATGTAAATTTTTGTGATTGGCGTGAATAGACTATAGTATGCACAGAACTTATTGTTAACACTATGATGAGTATATAAGATGAACACCCCCATTCATACCTCATGATTTTTCTACTCAGCATTCTTTCACATGTCTAATTTTTGTGTGGGTACAGGGTTAACAATCTTAGTGACCCAAGAATCCTCAACCGTCAATCCGATAACTATAAGGTGAGCCAAAAACAATTAAACGAGTGTGATGAGCCTACCTGTTAAGTCACGTGACACGGTTCGGCACCTCGTCACTGTTGCCTACTGTTACGACCACCCAATCAGAATGGCGGCGACTAACAGAAGTGAAAAATACCTCAATGGCTGTTGGCCCAAAGGCGTTCCGTCAGTAATGTCGCTGTCTAGCAAATACACCCACGAGAGCTGTGTACATCAATTCCGGTGTGTCTTTCAGATGTTGGGGTCTTCCTACTGTCGGCAGTTCCATGGCCTGAAGTCGGAGTTATTTCAATACGAGAAGGTGATTCATATCCGTGCGTCACTGACATCGGTCATGATTAACGTTAGCATTTGGAGTAAATGTGATACAGGTTGGATACTCACTTGTGTAGTTACCTTGCTTCTGAGGCAGAACTCATGCAGAATTAACTCACGCTGAAAAATGAAGGGTTATAACAGAAACGAAAGGTGTACATCAAATTCATTTGCCGGGATGGAATCGGTGGTTTATTTATTCGTGCAATTATCGGCCGATATTTGTTCATTTTATACGGTAGATCCCTTCAAAACTACCAACTCCGTTGTTGTCTGCTTCTAATGAATCGTCCATAGCCTTCATTTTCAGCATTCGAATTTCAATCCTAGAAATTAATTAATAATATGGTAAGTCCTGAGGCATCAAAAAGCTTTTAGGCTTGTCACATTGGTGCAGTAGTAGTGGTAGCAACTACGATAGCAGCAGCATGAGTAGTAGTCGTGTTAGTAGTTATGCCTATATTGGTTTTGTGGTACTATTTCATCATTTTTCTTCAATTCAGATAATTCTGATTCCCTGTACACTACAATTTATTATTCATGATAAAAGTGCAAGAAGCGCATGGCTCCTTTAATTTCGCCTTCCCCTACCAATTTCTAAACTGCAAATTTGTTCCGAGGTGCACACATCTATACATTTTTCATCTCATGTTATGTGTAACACAAGTGAGGAATCAAGACCTCAATGTCCTCCCTTCCTCGACACACACACAAATGAACAAGCAGCTGGAAGGCCACGTGATACGCCCAAACGTTCTTTGTCGCGACAGTTACCCCTCAAACGTGTGCACTGTTCCCACTATTCAACAGAACCTGTTCAATCCTTTAGATACGCTTGGCCGAAACACCGATTACCTGAGAGTGCATGCTGCATTTTATCCACAGTCTACAATTGGGGAAATATACTGTTGTGCGTGTTGTCCCGGGATGGGAGTAAACTCCCTTCATTTTTGTCTTCATCGAGTAGTTTTAGTGGTTTACTTTAACTTGGGGAATGGAAGAGGTGGCCACAATTATTTAGACTTTGTAATTGGAACCTGTACCTGCGGTAGTTTGACATGGTGTCGTCAGCAGACTCGGGAAATATCTCGTTGCTTTATACACCCGATTTGCAAAGTACGTGAAATATGAACATCTTTTAGCATTTGTTTCCCTTCATAATATAGATTAAGTATACTTTTAAAAAAATGTTCTTTTTTCTCAGCTAACAGTGGATGTGCGCTTGAAACGGAAGAAGATGCACTTTGGGGGTTAAAAAGTAGAACCAGTGGACAGCATACAGGTGCATCTGGGCCTAAATGAGCACTCGCACGTGGCGGGTAATGACGTCAAGTGGGTTAGCCTGACAGCAAAAGAAGTTGGCTAAACTGTGGACCGGCATTTGATTTGCTATTTGGTCAAGGCCAACATTTTGTGGATGTTTAGTTCTGCATGCGTGTGTGTGTGTGTGTGTGTGTGTGTGTGTGTGTGCGGACGCTCTTATTTGCCAGTGCACAAGCGAGAAATGCGCCAGCAGCACATGTCATTGTATGGATGTGATAGGACACCTTCGTATTTCACGAATTCGGACGAAACAAATGCTAGCCATTTATCAAGGAAACCGTGTAAGTTCTTACGTGAACTGTTATTGATCAGTAACACGGCGTGGTCGATGCAGTTGTTGACATGTCGACGTTTCGATTATTACGGATAACCTTTCTCAAGAATGGCTTGCAATCGACTGTAAACTAGGTTAGGTTAACCGTGGTACCCGAAAAGTCGACAAGTCAACGAATTCTCCGCTCACACTGTGTTACTGATCAATAAAAGTTTACGTGAAAACTACTCACATGGAGGACTGTTACTTTGATGCACCGCGAACCGAACTTGGTTGTGATTCTGCTACAGTAGAAGTGTAATCACGAAAGAACCGAGGATCACCGTCTAAACTTACCTGATCATATGTATAGCTCTTATGGATTGAATAATGAGCGTCTGTGTGCTGGTTCATTCATGTAATCTTAACTGTTCAGCTTCACCCTCTGATTTGTAGGAAGAATGCAAACTACTCACTCATCTGCGCCCGCCGTCAGGGTAAGATGCATTTATCCATATTGACCAGGGTTTGTCAACCTATTACTAATGTACAATAATTTGTGCAGTTTAGAAGTCGAACACACTATTTTGAGGGGACTAAACCAGAGACAATAAGTTGCTTTAGTTTACTTTGATACTCTTAAATCCTGACGCTAAATTCAAAATACGGAGTGTCGTTGAAACTAACTCATCTATGAAGCTAACCGCTGTCTCAATTCAGTTCTGTTAGAAATCACAATCATCGCTACATTTGGGAAACCCAGGAGTTTGGATGCAAAAACGGGTTAGCCCGATCACTGATGTGTTGATCAGTAGACCTCCAATAGAACTACTAAACCGTTGTGAGAAATAGAAAGTTTTTTGGAGCTTATTTGCTTGAATTTGTGAACAGTCACATTGAATGACCGGAGTGACTTGCGCAATATGTGACTTGAAAACACTGCCCCGAAAAATCCATGTTTGTGCGAGTGCAAAACACTGTGGACGGTATTCTTTCGCCTGTACGCTGGTCAAATTGGTTTAGTTTCTTAAAGTAGGTTGTATGGATGCTTTATAATTTCCTAATTACTGCATATGGGAGAAAAATTCGACTTTAGCCTGACGGAATTCGATCAAGCGACAAAGTACAACCATATGTGACCATCTGCCACTTCGTCTCCATAACGTTTGTAGCATAGTCAGCCGTATTATTCCGGCATCCTGTCGCCTAAGGACCACAGCTCCCAGGTCTCATCTTTTGCCCACTGTTGAACATTAGTGACGAGTGCCGGAACCATTTCATCAGATCAGATGCGTGCCTTGTCATTGACGTATTCAATGGCCAGTCGGAATACAGACGGACTGGTGTGCATCATAATTCAGTGCGTCACCCGTGCGAAATAAATAAGCAATCGTTTGCCGTTGGTACTTTTGCGTCCTCGCTGCGCGTGGCTAGTTTTAATGTTATTTCTTGTCATATTCGTCACACATCCCTTCAAATACTAAAACTTAGGTTACTCACAAACTTGGGAACATATTGCGACACTCGTACAGGATGACTACGTGGAGATGCCACTGTCCCGTTGATTACAAGAAATGAATTGGTGAGAAGAATCGAATGACTTTCAGCTAAAGGGTATACAATGACAATCTCCGAATGTCCCGAAAATGGAAAACAGAATAGGTTGGAGAAATAAATGCTATGTGCCAGAGTGGATCATGTTGGTAAGACTACTGAAATTCTACGTTTACACCCAAACTCAGATCGTTTAGGCGAACACACCTTTGATTAATCATTCTCGTGTCCTGTGAGTTACAGTCAAAGCCTCGTTTAAAGAAATTGCGGGCCCAAATGCGTCATCAAGTTAGGGAAAAATCTCAGTCCCCAGAACATCCGCCATCTATTTAAATAGAAAATAGCTGGTGTTAGCCCGACTGGCAGGGCCTAGTGTTGGGCACAAAGATGCTGAGGGACATGATTGCTCCCGTAGATCGGCTCAGAGGAAACAGCCAATCACAGATGGCCAACTGACTGACCTTGCTCAACCACCCCACTGTGCTTAAAATAAACGCACGAACCGCGAACGCGTCATGTTTTAGTTCTGGCTTCTCCTTTGACATCACTAGTAATGAACCTCATATGACCAGTGACATGCGAGCTTTTCATGAATATTCCGTATGAGAATAGCTTTAGGCTTTTGTGTTGAAAATGATCCATTTTTTTCGGAATTAGAAGGGACTATATTCACGTAAAATTTGGTTGCATTGTGCTGTCCAGTACGCACGTGTCACATGAGGTCTATGCATCTGCCTCCGCAATGCATGTTAGCTTAGGTCTACCCCACGATCGGCCATGAGTGGGTTGATTGGGCAAACGGGGCTAATTGAACCAGCATTTGATTTCATAGCAAAATCGTCTTGACTAGTCTATAGCCGAGCCAAATAAAAATTGTGTGTGTGTGTGTGTGTGAGTGGGCTTGTGTGTACGTGTTCGAGGTTGTGTGTGTGTGTGTGTGTGTGTGTGAGCCGCATCATTCCCCACGTCTAATTGTTAGTATAGCGTTCCCAACAGGTGTACCTGAATTCGGGAAACTGACAAAGAGTCGACCCAACAATAAAGTTAAGCATCGATAGGCCGTACTTAACCATTTGACATGTGATCCACTCGTGCTTTGATCACTAGCGCCAGTCCCAATGAAGCAATGAAAATTGTCGGAATAGAGTGAAGGGGAACAGGAAAGGAAAACACACAAAAACGTCGTCAGTTTGTCTGGAAATTGTCGTGTAACACACCTTGGCAAAAGAAGGATTGGGACTAGAGAGAGCAACGGCGCTAGCGACATGAACAGCAGCAGCAGCAACACAAAAACAATCGCAAAACTGCTTGGTGTACAACATAGTTGCTTGCACTTTCGCGCAACAGATTCAACCTGTGAAAACATCATTGTCCGTAAATAACTTGAGCAAAGTTGGGAAAAGCCTTAATTCTGTTTCTGTTGGCTGACTGAGTCCTTGATCGCAGCAAGTTTACCAAGTCAATATACAGAGAGCAGCCAAAACCTAAACTACGCGATTCATTTGTCGGTAAAAGCAGGCCGGAATGCTGATTGTGGGATTTTGACGCATCCTTTCACACAGAAGATGGCTCTAGATTTGTATTATGAAGTGCAGACCAGGTAGAACGACACTAACCAACTTATCAAATGACTTTTCTGGGCAAGTTTTATGCAACTGAGTAGTTATGACAACTCTGAACTAATGTCACATGATTGCAAATCAGTTTAGCGTAGTTCCGAATCAGCTTGAGAAAATACATAGGGCTCATTGTCACCATCACCAACGCAGTGAGAAAGACAATCAATGTCGTTAGACAATCAGGACTAGACCAATCACAATTTTAGATTATCCGAACCAACTATACGTAAGGTCGTGATGGCAACTAAACCTACTAAAATCTGTTTCTAGCCAACAAGTGGCAGCACCTCGTAAAACCTGACTTGTTCTCCCTCAAAATCACATAGCGGAATGTCATAGCGTTCACTGACTTAGCAGCAACTTCATTTACACTCTACTACCTTCAGAAATTCCCATAAGTTCAAACAGAACACTGATATCAGTTGAAGATTGTCAATAGAAGAAGGTGAGCGAAACTGTGACAGTGCTGCATCACCGTACAACTGACAATTAAGAGACTGCGTGGCCAACTCACCACCAGTTTGGACAGGAATTGAAATCTCGTCACCCGTATTCAGATTTACAGAGGAAAACAACTTGGTCACAGACAGAAGACTGATGACAATTATGGTGCGGCAAACATTTATTTGATATTGTCACTTGCTCAGTAGCAATATTCGTCGGGGAATTATTAGCATGTGTGCGTTACAATCATTCCAATCAGTTTGATCAGCTAGTCAGAACAAGTGTGCAACATTACAAGGTAGAAAATTAATTGACATCAGTGTTGTCTGGAGTCACGAAAATTCGGATGATTGCATGAATTTTTAGGGAAAGAAGTACAAACATCCACGACTAATAAAAAGGTCCGATGTTCAAAGAGATAGTCAAAACGTGCAAAGTAACGAAAACTGAAACCTACAGTAAAGGAATTGGATGAACGCAACGTCAGAGTTTGCACACATTTTAATACCAGTTATTGTGGAGACCGGATGTGAAAGGAGTAACACAGTCACGACGTCAGACGCTGGCCTTGTTAAAACATGTCGATGTGATGGTGACTGGGTGCGAGTAGATTTATTGCAAGTACTGGTTGATTTTCCAAACACCCACGCATAAACACACAGGGATTGGGGGTAGTGAGACGAATTGCGACTTTTTCCGCCATATTCAAGAATTGACATATTGTTCTGGATATCCGAGCCCGGAATCTAGACCAGAAGCTTCGGTCACGCTGATTGTGTAGGTTGCCTCGGCTTAATGCTGCTCTTCCCAACCACGCTGGGTCATGGTCACGGATACGATCCTACAAACTTCTGGCGCTGCGACCAATACGTCCTGAGCGAAAAAAGCTGGTAAAGGAATAAACGCAAAACGAGACGGTGGAAATCATCATATTGTGTACCAACCATAAACACAGGTGATTCGGATTGCACACTGCCCCCCAGAATAAACGTTCCTGTGGCCAGTCTGTGATCCCGAGAGATATTACACCCGTAGTTCGTAATATTTTCACGTGAGCAAATCCAACTGCACCTTCATGTGACAAAGTCTTCTGTTCGATGAACAGAAATAATATGGCCCAATATGCCTCAGAATATGTATTTCCTGTGTTTTGACAACCTAAATGTGTATTTGGTCATCTGAGCTCACAAGAAAGTTCTCGAAATTGGAGGATGTTGGACATACAGCCAAAATTTGGCAATCAGGGAAGTGAAGACGTAGAATAACCGAATGTATGCATGATTGTTCCTCCCTCCTTCAACAACATTCAGGGGGCTCAAACCGCGGTAGGGGTTAACTCAGGGGATTCTTCTGTGAGCCTTTAGCTAACCATTATGGCCTGCAAGCCAACAGGATGATCTGAATGTTTGGTAACTCACTGAATACCACTGATTGTTTGCCCAGTTTCCATCCTTGATATCTATTCATGGTGTCACTAATTTTTCTATTGTTTGGTTTTGGGTTTGGTTTCCAGGCTTACGGTCCTTTTTTCATGGCATAGTCTGCTATTGGTTTGCATGTCCATTGATGATAATCATTGAGATCCTCGTTGATGCCTTTCACTTAATTTTCTGTTTGCCTTGAGCTGTGATAGTGTTTTTATTTACGCATTTTTTCGTTATCCATTAAATTACACATTTATTTGATCAGCTGCCCAGTTAGTTTGTTAGTTGGTGAGCAATTTGTCCTCTACTTTCTTCCCTCGTTTTTTTTTTTTAGTTACTTAGTCACTTATTTAGTTTGTTAGTTAATTTTCACATTGCTTTTTATTTTAATTTTGTCTGATTATTTGCCTAATTGGTTGGTTTGGTGCTTAGTCAATCAGGTTGCCAGTTTTTTAGTTTGCTGGTCAGTGTGAATTTTCACTCAGACATTCAACTGACTGCCAAACTTGCTCCTCAGTCATTTAACTATTCAATAAATTTTCGTGGTAGATGTATAACTGATTAACTGCTAATGTGATGGTTAAAATGTAATATCTTTCGGTCTCTTTCCTGGTCCTAGTCTGTTCTGAACTGGTACTGGAAAATTTAATATGAATATGCAGACCTTATGGGTTTCAAAGACTAAGTGTAGTATCGCAGATAAGTGTCCGTTTTATGTGTTTTCGAGGAGTGCATCGACAATGAACTTCACCTTAAGTCGTTATTAGTCGACGCCGAAAATATTTGGGCTGTAAACGGATGCTGTTTGTCATCCACACTTGACCATTGGAATGTGTAGTAATCTGGCAATTCTTTTTACATCATACTACTTATGAATACGAACGCAACTGGGAAAGATGCCAAATTTACCATTTTTGTACTCAGACTACACCGTTTAAAATTGGAACTCTTAGCTGAATTCATTGAAGAAGGACTGGCTGATCAATGAAAATATATTTTTTTATGTGAACCCCCCTCCTTGCATGTTCTCAACGCTTCAGTTTGACTGACGTCTGTTGGTTAATTTTATGGCAACGATGCACATCACATTCGTCGACGAACCACAAATGGAATCTTTAAGTAAGGTTTCAACTACATGGCAAGCACGAGTCAAATTTGTGCAGAATCAATTAATGAAAATGCAACTTCCTAACCCACGTCAGAACCACTCCAGACACTCAATTTTCATCCGGACGATTTCGCAGGTATTGACAATGTGAACTTGCAAGTGTGGTCACTTTCACATATACCACGTGATGTTGTTACAATATACGTGCAATTTACTATGCCAACTTTAGTCCAAATCTAGCTGAACACTACTAATTCCGCATCGTTATTCCCTAGCTAATTATTGAAAATTGTAGAGACAATCGTTGCACTGCATAATTTGTAGAGCTGTCAATGTGTTTCCTTATTAGAATAATAAAGTACATATTCACCCGATTCCAGATGAGACCTTACACCGAAGTAAGTAACCATAAACTGGTTGACCAGGGAACCTCTTCGATTCAACACTGAAGAGCTGGATCCAAATTGTCACTGGACAAATATCTAACAGCAATGAGTTACCGAAACATTTGGTAAGGTTTTCCTCTGTGTCTATTTTCTTAGTGACAATTTCTCCATCGATATACTTTGACAATTTTTTGTTGAACGAGTCAAACTATTTGCTCAGGATGCTAATTAATGATACCCTTAGTCTAATGGAACATATTCCTTCTTGAATCACAAGTTTCGTAAATGAATCGCACACCGTATTTGATTGCGTCTGTCGAAACTATTGTTTAATCGATAGCCAAATCAATCCACTAATCCGACAGTCAATCGTCGCTATCCGGTTATCACGGCCGAAACGATCGATTCCTTATGTTTCTTTCGTCGTAATTACTCGATCACAACAGTGTATCTTGGTAAGTTTGGTGTTATTTCGTTGTAATTTTATAACCAGTGCAACCATTTTCGAAAAAAATGAATTCCACTACAATCTCCAAATATTTTCGTTGACGCTCGTTCGTGTCAGATAAACCGTACGATTAAACGAACTCTTTTGCTGACTGCTTTCTTGATTACTCTCTACGTTTAGCATTAGTCGAGGAAGAAACATTTATCGATTTTTGACCAAGTTTGGTTGTTATCAATATCCCCCTTCTACTCGTTCACGAAGTGATTGAATATCCTAGAAAGAGAATTGCCAGGAACATAAATCAATTCATTTATTAAACTGATAATATTCACAGTTAAAACATATGGCAACCTGTGAAAGTCATGTACGGGGCAGTGAACAATCGACCTGTTTTGGATCAAATTTTAGCTTCTTAAGAAGGGGTCGAATGCAACTGACTTTGACTTTATGGAAAGACAGGAAAGCAATCAGACAAAACTTGCGATATCACAAGTGACAAAATGAACTGGAGCACACCCAGACGAATTTTTACACAAACAATTAAGAAGAATCTTTTTAAAAGTTCAGTGTTCGTTGCAACCATGAGAGCATCAGGGGCAATTCGGTTAGATTGGATCGTACTCCTTAACCTGTTATTCAAGAACCGATCACAATATCAAACTATCCGTCAACCAATCAACCAGTCACATGGTTTATCTATCTATCTACCTAACTATCTTTCTGAGGTATAGATTAAAGACTTGACCAATGTAGCTCAATACAAGCGTTTTCGCTCGGACACGATAAGATGCATTCATTCTTCTAGGGCGCGGAAACACAGCGAATGATAACGAAGCACCCATTTTTGACTAGGTATCACTCCTTTTGCTTTCCAAAGTTATCCGCTCTTGTGCACTTTCCATCCTGTGTCAAACGGTCGGATAGTCCATATTCCATTTCACGCCGACGGATTCTGTTTGTAACTTTGGTCCATCAAGTAATTAGACGAATAGTGATCGGTTAAATGTTTTATTTATTATGCAACAAGCTGGTAAACTTTCACATAAAAGATACATAATGCTTCAACTAGGGTAAAATGGGAGATGATAAACAGTTGTTTAGTAAACCGATTAATTAAGTAAAGGTTTTCAACTTGTAGGTAGAATGTGCTTTGCAACTCGGATTTCTCTCGTCTTCGTTTGTTCTATCCCAACTGGCTTGGGAATGAAGGTAGCAGCAGGCATGGTCAACCTTCTGATGGGAATATCATGTGGAGATTGATCAATCGAAGGCAAAATTTGCCGTATGAAATAGAACGATTCAACGATTCACCGTCTCTTTTGACTCACTTTTGCAGGACCGAACTCGGTCGGATTTATGTTGCACTTACCCGTCCAACTTCAACTTGGCAACATCCTTAAACGGCTGGCAAAGATGTCAAACTTTAGAAAAATCCAAATCCAAAATTATCATCCGTTAGCATTTATCAAACTGGATACTTCCTTGCGTAGCTGCTTTGGCCTCCGAGTGACATTTTCTATTTCGACATCGGAAGGTGACATCCTTCACGCTGACATTAAAACTAGCAGCTTCAATGAGCTGCGTGTGAATCGCAAAGACGTACACTGTACTCGAGTTTCAATTCCCACAGACTGAATGCCAGGTCTTATCAACAAGATTTTGATTCAGATTTTAACCGTCATGCTGTGCCGAGAACGAAAAAATGGAGTTTTCAAATTTACCGCATCCTAGTACTAGTCCGTTTCTTCCCATTTCCTGACTTCTGAAGCCTCGGTGGACAAGGAGGTAACCATGCGGTTCACTTTTCGGCAGAACAGGGAAACTTTGAAGAATAAGTGTTTGAATCTCGTGACTGCATAATTTCGAATGCTCTAAGAGCTTTTTGTGATCTGTAACCCGTTCGTGATGAATGACGAAAGGTACATTGTTGTTCTGTTATGCCATAATTTCTGTCAGTGTTCGTGTACTGAATAAATATTGTGATTAGCTAGAAGAAGCACTCATCGACGTTGTCCCCATTTTAAAATGGTCAGTTCCTCGGTTTGTCTAACGGTGCGTCCAAGCCGCAAGTTAACTGATATTATTACAATGCAGTGCTAACTTTGAAACACTGCAAGTATTACATCTTGGGTAGGAATCACCAAACGTGCTCATCTGTGTTGCTCTGAGTGGAAATTGGAGTCGGGACGAAAGACTGCATGTCAAACACCTTGACCATTAGGCCATTTGCACAGTTTATGATCAAGACTGGTTGGTAATGCACACATCATCATCCGTCATTAACTTGTGTGAATTTAAAAGGAAAGCCCTAGGCAATGAAATTTTGCTGTCCATGAGTTTTCCCGTACTTTGGAAACCGTCTTGTTCTAAGTAAGTGTCAGTAAGTGCAGTCAGACTGAGGTATCACCGCTGATGAGGTCGTTTGCGATCAGATATCTTCTAAATGCCACAAAATAGCTGGAACGTCGAGAGTGCGCTGCGGAACTTGAATACTTTAGTTGGTATCTTAATGAGAAACCAGTGAACTCAGCTGCATCTCCCATGTTCGCTTTAAACAGTGGACAAATCTAAACGGTTTTAGCCGCACTGGCTATCCTGAATTCCCATTTAGATTTTGCTCACAAAATTCGTATCTGAATCGCAACCTATTTATTGCCTCGTCACTGCTGGATCGTTTGTTTTGTTCTTTAACCTAACCTTAGCGATGTTAGCCAAGGTTTGCGACCCTACATTTGACTCGATGGTGACCTCATCACTGTGGTGTTAATACTCGTTTGGAACGGGAGCAGACCACAGCATTTAAATAAGAATTTTAGGAATTTTAACAACACTGGATTCCGATGCGTGTTCTAAGGAGTTGCCAATAAGTCAATTGTACACTAGTACAGAATTGACAGTACATTCCCGACCCAAAACTAAGTCCCCACAGTGAAACCCAAAACGGGTCTACTGCCCTTAATTCACTTTGATGCGGCTTCTCTTCCTAGCTTATGTGGACTGCCTAAGATGAAGCTGGACTGAGTAATGGGTGAGATTTTTCAGTGAAGTCGATTGTTTCACTACCCATGGAAAATAGTCTTTCTGAAACCCGACTGAAGCTCTGGGGGGAATGAGCAAAATTCTCAAAGTCATCCATCATCCTGTCATCCTGTGGTCATATATTCTTCTCACCATTTCGTAAATCCCAATGTCTAATGGTTTGCAGAATCGCAGAACCGATCTCATTTTCCGCGACAACAAAACTAAACGAAAAGGCCGAGTGAGCGGTATGATTGGGCATACCTAATATCGAAACTAAACAGTGCTCTTCTTGCTAACTGCAGCAGAAAACTTTCAAAAGGATAGCAAAAGCATGAGACGTTGTGAGCTCGGCTGTCGTTGTCACTATATAAAATAGGGTCCAGTCGCCATTCTGCTTGAGTGCAGTTTGTCTCCTTGGTCAATGTAGACCTATTCTCGCCTAAGGGTGGTCGTTAAGTCATTCTTGGAATGATAAGCCATGAAATTCTCGTAGAAACGGCGGGTGAGTGAACCAGAAGGGCTCACAATCGAGCTAAGTTCTGGAATGCAGGATGGTCACTAGATGAACTTGATCCCACGCTATGATCCCGCATGAATATGGCATTATCATGTGATCTGCTATTCAGTAGCGGCAGCAAAACGTGCCCCAGTAATGTGCAACGAAATCTGTTTACGATCAAGCATAACTAATTAACCTCGATCTTCGACTGTCATGGATGTCGAAACTGCCGATAACTTCCTGCTTCTTTTCTTTATTTGAGACTGCCTTCTTTCTGGTAGGTATTCAAGTGTAAGCATTTAGCAGTGACTATGGTAATCAGAGGGGTACTTACGATAGGAAGACTAATTCGAATATATTTCCATGTCTCGCCTCAAGCGATGATGAAAAATTTCCTTACCGGGCATTCGTATGAATGTGATGCTGCGTGCGTCTGCATCTATTGTTCACGTCAAGGTGAACTATGGTTGTCGGTTATTCAATGGCATTTTATGGGTTAAAGTATTCACACACTAATAAACTCTACAAATTTATTAGATTGTCAATTTTCCAGTGTCAACCACATTCACTTCTGAAAGTAATGAAAATAAAATTATAGGCCAAAGTTATATCAGAAAATGAAGCAAGAGATAGGGCAGGCGAGGTTCAGTGGTAATAATAATGACAATAATAATGGATAATAAAGAATCTACCATCTTTTGCCTACCATACAAAAATGTGCAAACAGTCCACGTTCGACGAAAGGCTATTGCCTACTACTTAGTTGTTCAAATTAACGTGGCGGCCTACGTGCTACGCGCTTCAACTTCCGTTCCGCTTGATCATTGACCCCAGAGGAGACAGATAAATGCTCACAGAGACTTTATATGATTAATAGCCGCAACATATTGGCCTTTATCTTGGAGCTATCTGGAATTATGTCAAAACAGTCTCATTCTCACAGGTTTGAACAGTGGCCTATTTTGCACTAAGATATTCGTCCGTCGGTTTCGCACGGAGCACTGCATTACTTTGTTTACCCTCACAAAAAGCTAGGAGACGAAGTTCGCCTGACACTGTGAAATCTTTGAGTGCTTTTACACAAATGTGAATAGTTTCCGCATGATTTCGGAGTAAATTTAACGTAGTTGTGAAGCAAAATGAACAAAACCATCTGCTGGTAATTGAAAACGGGCAGACTTACTGATCGATCAGAGTGAGCTTTCGGGGAAGGAAAGCCTTGACACGTCCTCTGTCTGACCTTTTGACTTCAGTTGAACCTGTTGAAAATCCAGATTAGTCTTTCTCTAGACTGGTTGACAAGCCGGCTGAAGCTGCCCATGCCGAGACAATACAAAAAGAACTACTTGATGGATTAGTGTCGTATCATTTGCATACATTTTTGAACATCGGCGAATTCGCTTGACTTTCCAATCTGTTTAAAGCACTTATTAAAACCTTACTTGAAGTTACAACCGCTTCACTCGAAGTTAAGGAGTGCTATTGTCCCACTGTTGTTTTGTGGAATGGAATCATTATGAAAAATTTGAATGAGATATAAGGGCACCGAAAGGAGTGCACAATGTCGTCGAAAGTGACGTAGAGTCAGTGAGGCCGAGACCCATTTTCACCAGGATGCAACCGATGCAACATTATCCAACAACTGAAAAAAATAGGAATGTGAGTGCTAGTTATTCTTTAAAAAAATCGCTCCCAATTCATCACATTTTTTTTTGGAACTTGGCTAAGCAAACGAATTGATAATAAACACCTGGTTAACAAATAGTTTACGAAGAACACAGAAGAGACGCAAGAGAAAAAAATTCTATCAAGAGCACATATGTGCATTTTTGCAATGCGTTTATGCAATACCAGACGAATTTGGCAATAGGTTGATGTGACTGGCAAGTGGACATCCACCAGACTGGTTAGCTGGTTTGGTTGTTAGCTGAAGTCCGAGGGTGGCGAACAACGACTACTAGGGATGAGAGATACGTCAAGCAGAGGATGGCAAAAATGGCTAATTTCTAGTTCATATTACGAAAAACACCTGTGAAAAAGGTATGACGTTCTTAGAACGTAGATATTGCTATCGATTAGTAACAGATCGATCGATAAATTCGTCTTGGTATTTATGGCATTCATCTGGTTGGTTAAGCTGATTTTTGTTTTCTGTTTTGTCTTTTTTTTAACCACGGTATTTATATGCTCCAAGAATGTATAATGGAAGGGACAAAGAATTTTTTTATCCACCCAAAAATTTACCAAATAATCCATCGCCAGGAGGAATTTTATGGCAATCGAATTTTGGCAAACTTGTTTAGGAAAGGCCGAAAACAAATTCAGATTATCGATCAACCGAGCACATTCTTCGGATAATAAAGCTCGTTTTTTCTGGAAAACAACAGGCCATTTTGTGTGACTATAGGTCACGTGTGATGAATTACCCATAGATTAACTATTTCTGAATTACCGAGCTAATGTCAATCAACTTCGGCATGTAATGTGACAGTCAGATCAATCAAATCACAGATAGCCAAATCCCCAAGCCTCATAAACGTTAATAAAGGAGGTAATGACACTTCAGAGATTTGGATCAATAAAAAACGTCGACTCAAAGAAGGAAATCGATGGATTGGGTTTATTCAACATTAGGTGTGAGTCCTACGATAGCCAGACAGTAAAGATTACAGGCATTTATGTAACGAACAGCAGAATGTAAATCATGAGGATGAATCGACGAGCGTGAAGATGATTGGAGGACTTTGGATTCCCCACTCGCAACCCACGTTCTGATCGACATGGCCATAACGATGGTTGCAGTGTTACCATCGATTATTTCGCTAGGAGAAGCTGTAACTGACTTCCAGGTGGTAGACTGTGGGCCAATTTTCTTCTCACTCGTTTGATTTTCGTTGTAACCATTCACAAGTAGAAATGGGCCAAGCAACGACCAATTTTTATGTAATGTTTTAGTTACCAGGCTTTCACTATTTTCCCTCGGTAAAATACATCTACTGACTGATCATAGTACCAATACTCCATCTCCTCTAATAATGAAATGATTATCTTTCACTATCACTAAAACCCGGACACAACAGTTCATGGAAGGGTACTAACAGGGTTACAATTATCACTAACGATTTATATTGGAAGTGCCTTTCCAGGTTTTTACCGGCACAGTGCCGTTCATTTCGCACACTTTTTTCACAATTTCGACAGCAAACTCACAGCCATTTTTCTATTTTGCAAATTGCAACACGTTCTCAGTTAATTTAGAATCAGGGACTTCCTTTCGTGTCGTTTTTTTAATTTTTAAGTACACCTACAGAATGGAAACATCTTGAGTGAACTAACTATACAAGATGAAACAACAGTATGTTCATTACCTCTTTTCACTTGCGCTTTGATGTTAGCCGTAATGATTACTACTTGTATGGTAACAGTAGCAACGAACTACCAAAATTTTAAAAGCTGCAGTTATTAAGAAGAGTATTTTTCCTTTCCCAAGGTTCACAACATTTCCGGGATCCTGATGCAGGTAGGCAGAGAAAAGATATAATCACTTCATCAAGTAATTGGGCATAGCTACAGAGGTCAATTTCATATCAGTAATGTAACCAAAGAAACGAAATATCTTAGCTTGGTGAACATACAAAACCTTGCGGAAAGGAAGTATTGCAGGCTTCCGAAAAAGGTAATCGAATTAATTAATTGCTGCAACAATACAATCACTCACCTTTGATGAAGAACAAACAATTTGTGATCTAAATGCTGATGTTTGGAAGCAAAGTGACTTGTTCGTATTTCTTTACTGCATAACCAATTAACTGAGCCGTCGTAACCATAGAGTGGAGATGAACCAAATGACCCGGGATATCATGAGAAAAATTTAAGTTTTTTTAAATTTAAATTCGTGTGGAAAAATGTTTTCAATGCCAAGATAAATTCCCAAATTGTTTCACCTTGCTGAGACTATGACTATTTGAACATGACACGATGTGGAATACAAGTAGACAATTAAGGTGTGTGTTTTTCTATGATATTAGGCAGTCCATCGGTATATTTCTGGCCTATCCGGTCAGAAATATTTCTTTGCCAACGGTCAACATTTACCCGTGTCTGTGTCTTACGGTCCTATCCACATTCACTCATTTTGTTGTGTCTTTCTGAGCCAGCCAGGTTTTAGATCGTTCAGAGATGCAGTTTTCAATCCAGACGTCAGTGTGGATTGACCAAAAAGTTCCGAGGCTTTTAAAATGTTTACCATTTTTTGGCTGAGAAGACGGAATATTTGTGAGGTAAATTAAAACCAGACCAACGGATGGACCACAACCTTTGAATGGTCTAATACTTTGGTTAGAATTAGCGACCGGAATCACTTACGGGCATAGTTGATTGGCTTCGATCGCAAACTGTCCAGGGGTATACAGCAAGGAGATCATGGTATCCGGAAATCGGGTCACCATTTTTCCCCCCACAAAGTAGTGATGTATATGTTGGTTAGGCAGAAACGCTTTGGGTTAGTGACCGTCGTGAAATGTTCAGTTTTTGCTCTCATGAGTTGCCACTATTCTGGTTGATTGATCTAATGTGTGTGTGACAGCGATGACATACCGAACTGTATCACCTGATTTTCATGTAAACTCATTGCAGATGGGCAAAAAAATCAAAATCACTAACTACGGGTATTTTATTGGAAACGTGCACAAGGGATCGGGTGAAAGTTATGAGGGATTGTGCTGACTTGGTAGTTCCAACAGTAGGGAGTTGTGTTTGCTCAACTAAAGCAGAACAAATATTGACAACGTACAGTTTCGTTCCGGTAATACACGTTTTACAATATATAAACATGATATTAGAGTTGTAGACAGTCAAGAAAGTTGTAACCCACAACCACCGAACACAAATACGCAAAATGAGACTGCATATCTGAATAATGGCCGCGGTGTCACCAATGATTGCCGTGTGGTAAGGTCAGTTTGACAGAAAATATTAATTTCGTTACCCAATAAATACTTGGTTGAGTTGAGACCTGGCAAAATGAAATGAGGAATTATACAGATTTCAGTTTTTGAAGTTGGTTGAGCAAGGCAAGTAGAACTAACAGATGATTTACATACGCATTAAAAAAACTCAACATGAAACACTATCATAAGGAACGTGCATGTGTCTATGTGTATGTTTGTGCGTGTGCGTGTGTGTGTGCGAGAGAGAGAGGGTTACCATAAGCATTTATATTGAAGTGATTTCGGATTACCGGTATTGGATCAAACCCTAAACAGAAGCCTTCGAGTGAAACATGGCGTTGCTTGTCACCACGGTTCTCGCCGGTTGGTTGTTCAAGCAACCCAGCTCGAACAACCTTGCCATTTTCTTACTGCAGCGGTTCACACAAATCAGTTAACAGTTAGTGTTTTGGTACTGACCGATTTTTTCATCTCTTGTGTGAAGCTAACCGTATGTCGTGTGACTCCTGTCAATCAGATTGATGTGTTCTAATCACCTGGAAGTAGGTAGATTAGCCTGTCCTTTACACTCACCTAGACCTGTTTTTGGAATTGGACTACCAATTGTTCAAAACTTTGCTCTGCATTTTCGCTGTTAATAAGCCGGTAGCTTTAATAAGCCTGTCGCTATTTTCTCCGGGTACACATAAAGGATGATCAGAAATACAATAACTTAATGGAAGTATTCCACCGATGCTTCATAGGACTCCACAGTGTGACACCGCCGCCATTTAGCCTCGTGTTTATTTCCTCAGTTTGTTGCGTTAAACCATCGGTCAGTGCATTTCGACAAAGAAGCATTCGAACATCAATATACAAGTATACACTTATCAATGAAGTTTATACAAACCCGTAGCCGGAATGACAGTTGAGCAGAATGATAACGCTTTTCACTCATGATTCGGATTTTTATTACATGTGCCTCCATCATTACTTGTAACCTCTGTTGTTGTGACATTAGGATCTCAAAGCATCCGAGTATACACAGCTGAAGTGTGAGATCAGTAGAACGATTGTCGACACATACTATGTTGTTTTATCTGTTCACCAAATTTACGGTTGCGTGATCACATTTAAGTTTTTACAAACGTTTGTCTAAGCAGACGTTCGCAATACAATAGAAAAGTTATGCTGATCACTACGCCAGTAATACATTGGAAAAATGAATCGCGAGTGGATAGTCATCCGAAACTGCTGAGAAATTCATTCGAGGCCTAATCATAATTTGTGAGGACTCGGGTCAAATATGGAGTGATCAGCTTTTCTTGCGCACTTATTCACTTCGGAGAGTAGGTGGAATCGAATAAGAGTGGCCCCGAATGTGGTTACTACCGTTCCATAAGTTGTTCCGGTTATTTTGCCATCACTGCCGGAGTTCACGCTAAATATCGACTCCTAAAATTTTGCACATAGGCCAAATCATCACAGTTGAACAGGGTTGTTAGTCTTGCACTGTTTTTGTGTTGTTGTTGTTGTTGTTGTTGTTGTTGTTGTTTCCGTGTCATTTGATGTCAATGTTTCTCTTACGCTCTGAATGGGCTCGGGGGTACTAACAAATGTTCGGTTGATTCACATTTGTTATGAATTCGCAAAAGTACAAGTAGAATGAGATCACTGTCATGAAAGTCTAATCGCACTCTGTAAACGACCGTTAATCATACTTTCCTGTTTAGTGTCTTCGCCTAGCCCAATCACTGAGGACGATAAAAGTACTATCCGTTGGTCGGGTTTCCGTGCGGGTAATCACGAGCCTCAGCTTTTCACAACATGCAGTCATCTTGTTCTCTCTGTGAATAACAAATTATCTACTGAGCGGTTAGTTTGGGAAAGACTAACGAGGTCCATTCTCTTTGGTGCACTGTTTGCCATTTAAGTTGAGCGCGCAAAAGCGCCTGTTTCACTGACATCGACACAAAAATTGGTGGAACCAGGAATTAGAAAATACGTCGCTCCTATCATCCGACCAGCCGAAATTCACTGATCTTTACCCAGCATTGAGGTTAATTTTAAAACCAATTCGGGTGCTTCTTCATGCGCCATTGGGTTGATTGGTGGCCGATGCTTATCTTTCGATCAGCCTCGATGATTCGTGTTCACCCATGGAACTTGTTTGGAGAACCGAACCGGGAATCGAGTGTGCAAACTCAGTCTGTGACACACTTTTTCCTCAATGCTAGTTGAAGGCTAATTTGATGAACAACTGCGATAAACAGAGAAAATATCCACTAAAACTGAAAGACTATCAATCCAATTTGAGAACGAAACACTGCCGTTAACCTCCTCCTCCGCCTGCACTTAGTGTATTTTATTAATCGAGCGATCCCATCGATCCCCGGTCAATTTATTCAAACTGTTAGGAACGAAGGAGCCGACCAACGACGCGTGTCCCATTACCAAGCTACTGTAACTTGGATCTGACCGTTGTCTAAATCCACTACGATGGTCACTCTTAAATAATCAATAAAATGGTGCAGAACTAAGATAATTATTCCCCTATCGTAATTGATATCATTTTTATGGGTAGGAGGAGAGATGAATCGGAGGGTAGTGGCAGGGAAAATACTGTGAGCATGAAATCAAGCCATAAACCATCACAAAAGAAACAAGGGCTACCTTGTGAAAACGGTAAATGACGGGGTGATGGAGGAATAAACACACTTTCCAATAATAATCCAGAATTCCTCATCTAATAATTGATGTGAAATCAAAAAAATGGGATACCAGGACTATGAAAGCTGTCAAGCCCGATTATGGCTTAGTCGACAAGGTTCGACAATGGCACCTGAGCAATAACCATACTCACCGAGAAGAAAACTCACATGATGCCAGAGGTGGTCAAAAATCTGAGCATTCACGCGAGGTAGCTACTGTCAGTTCCAGTCATAACAAAAATGACAGAGGAACAGATGCAAGGAAACGCCAATTTTGACATGTATGTGTATGTGGGAGGGGAATGGGTGCGGAGGTTTTTACATAAAAAATAAAACCGGCAAGGCTAAGAGACCACGGTCATCTTAGCAACCGTCATGTTCAAATACTTGTGCACGAAATGCCAAGATGAACGAAGATGAGAAAGAATCTTAAGATTTGCACTGCAAACATACCGGAGTACAGGCGCTGAATTAAATGTTTGTCGTACAGTCAGAATCTGAAACATCTCACGACTTAGTCAAGGTGACGTAATCGTGGGGGAAATTGGCCAAAGCCCGTGTGACTGCAACGACCGGTGTGATTCAAGGTTTGATAAAGTCATATACGATAAAATCAACCATTCAGTAAAGATGGCGCTGTAATTTAATTACGATATGCAGAACACGATCTGTGGGTGAATTTACGCCCCCAATGATTTCATTATGAAGCCAGTATGACTGTACGTTGGAGAAGAATAACAGGAAGATACTTCTCAGCAGTGTTTCACATATGGATGAATGAACAAAAGTTCCATATGCGAAACACACTACTGAGAAGAAAAATCAATACTTTCGGCCTTTATGCCCCCGTTCTGAAGGTTAGTCTTGCATGACCGACGAAAATCCTCCGACGAATCACCATTTGATTCTTAAGTGGATTCATCATCCATTCACGCTCCTAAAGATTCAAATGAGATTCTAGTGAGAAGTAACAAGAAGAGTTTGAAAAATGCTTCAGTTTTTACAATTGATGTGTGGGCACTGGTCGGTGAAACCGCATCACCTTGGTTTTCCGTTTCTGCATTCTGTAGACCGATTACACACACACACACACACACACACACGCCTTGCGCATGCCTCTGTTTCTGTGCCTATCACGATCTAGATGATGCGGTGAGTTAAGGGCGAGGAATGGTGGGTGAGTCAAACTCAGGCGGAGCACAGTCAAGCGCATTGCAGAAGTAAGCAATTCCTAGGTAGATAACAATGTTTGCAATCCTGTGGATAACATTCTGTTGCCAGCCTTAAGAGTCAGAATGCTCGGACTAAGTCGCCGTGTCCAAAGGTCAGATTTTCAGAACTTAATGGTACATACAGAATTTGTAGAGAACGGAAAATCCACTTACCCATTGTATCCATAAGTCGACGCTGCGAGCAAAAATCGAACCGGCGACCTCCCGCTTGCTTGCTCGTGCGTCGACCTCTGGGTATGTCATGAGTAGGTAGATTTCCCATTCCATATACAATCACATTCATCTGTAACTCGTGTTTGTAGGATGAGGCCACGAGTTGGCGCCAAAAGAGGAAGGCCGCTTCGTTTCCTTACTATGAATCTTGCGACTCTGAGACCGAACCTTGTCTGGAAAACGGAAATGTCCGATAGGCTCGTGTGGACGTACGGGACAAGGCTTGGATTGACCACAAGCCGGAAAGCAAGGAAGGATTCAACTCGAGAACAACGAAAATGGGGTCCGATTCTAGTGACAAGTTTAAAGACGACGTAGGACACTAGTCGAAGTGAAGACCAAAGCAGACAATGAGCACGTGAATCCGGGACATTCGTTCAATTGGCTTTAACCTAAGAAGACCAACATGAATCGTTTGAGTGTAACAGATAAAAGGATAATCGTGCTCATCGATAGAAGCCATTTCGTAGTTCTCGCTTGATTAAGCAGGGTGGGGCTGAACTGGGATCAGGTCGACCGGCTGCCGATAGAATAAACGATAGCTACAATCAGATTACAAAATAGTTGATCTTTGTCTCTTTTAAGACATGATGATATGGCTCCGACTGACTTCTTGGCTTTCCTAATTAACTCGTCGCGTGCGTCGCAAAAAATCGAGTACGAGATTACACGCCCGCAGCCAACTATTCTATTTCAAACAGCAAAAGTGTAGTATATTAGAAAATAACAGCCTATCCGAAGCTGTTAAAAGGAAACGTTTATTACTGATGAACGAATTTTAATCCCACCATCGGACATGTACAACCATATCATAACGTCTGTGTGGTTAACAGCTATCAAAATCTATTAAATTACCTCTTCTGATCGCCATCAAAAACTTGGTGTGGCTATCTGGTGATCAGCTCCGAAAATGCAACGATTGGCACTATTCGTTGCACCCTGTTCTAGAATGTGGACCGGGCGACATGCGTGGTGAGTGCGAATCGCTATCAAAAGTTGACCAGGGCTCAACTAGGCCTAATAACAAACATGTACTCATCAAACGCCATGGTTTGTAATACACTCCTGTTAAAAAGTAGCCCCCCCCTGTAGTTTCATGCCCAAACCCTGAAACAGTTAACTTGATTTCTTTCGATTCTCAGCCGAAATAAACCGATCAAAATCGTACTGGTATGACGGTCGACGCAACTGGGCCTGAAATCCATCACGTGATTGCGGTATTCGGATGAGCGACACATCTAAATGAGCATAAAAAGGGAAGCAACGGTTGATTTGTTGCATCACACTGCTAAGTGTCCGAATTCTACCGGTAATTACCTTACCGAGTGAATCAATGCACGATTACATGGAGCGGGAATGAACACGACCGTTCTTTTGTTGTCTTAATTTCCGTATTTATGGTGACCCATTGTTAGAACATGCATAATCTGTCATCAAACTTACGACATGCTGGGAGTGATTACAAGTCACCATCAAGTTTTGACATGTATCATCTGGAAACATGTACAGACTAGCAACTCGACCCGGGCACATCATTTATTCACATATTGATTAACTTCCCAACTTCAACATCCGTAATCATTTGTATGCACTGGATGTTTTTTTCCCCTCGGATAAACAACCTCCTTTTAATTCGCAACCTCAGAAACGCGCACCGCTTAGAGTAATACTACGCCGATTTACGTATGTTCAATCAGATTCCGTACTAAGTTGTTCCCTAAAAACAAATTCTACAGGTGAATATTTTTGAGCAAATTCTGCATCGTTATCGCAGTGTAACGACAATCATCAGATGTGCCAGCTATTCCAATTTCCAGGTCGAAGTCTATACAACTTCAGGTTCCAATGTTCCCTTTGTTATTTCCACTGAATGTTTCCTCCTTTTAAGTGGCTCTTTTTGTCACTTCACTTAATCAGTCGCGCTAACCCATGACCCTGGCACGGAATTGGCTGGTTGGCGATCAGCCATGCCCATTACTCTACTAATTCTCCACTCACCGATTTCTTATTTTAAAGCTAACTAGTTTTGTAATAGAACTGCACTCATGTCAATAGTAGCTGGGTTAGGGGAATCGTATAACCTGTCTGGCATTCGCTATGACCAAAACAAGAATGATCGAGGCCACCGGGGAGGCTTATCGAGTTGACCGCTCACATGGGTGACAAGTCTCTACGAGTGAAATGGGAAATGACAAAACAGTTGCCACAGCGGGTTAAAAGAACTATGGGTGAACTGCTCTCTTTTATGCACATAAGGTGGTATAGATTGGGAATAACAATTATGAGATCCCGATTCTCGGATTTATTTGATACAGCAGTGAACGAATTGTCTGCAACACAACCCATAAAATAACTTTACGATAAAACAAGCTCAGAGGCATTCAATTAGATAAGCAAATTAGACAAAGACAAACGGCATCACGAAAAAAATTACCATAGAACAGATGACCAGCACCACTGTTCAAGCTCTTCCTCTGTTCATTACCATCCTTATGCCTCGTTCGGACTTATAACTTCTCATGATACTACAACTGTCAACCGTGAATCCACTATGAAAATCGCAGAACGAAACACGCTAGTTACCGAAGAGATGTTCTGAGGGTGCAAGACAACGGTACCAGTTGGCTCGAAATGGGTACAATGCTTGCCGAGCAGCAGAACAGAGAACAGCATCGATCTTGTTGAGAAGTTGAAATTCAGGTAGTTCTTTTGAACGACTTCAAATAATGTGGAGACTTGGAACGCTATGAAATTCATTCGAGACAATACATAATTGTTTTTAGTCCCAGACATTTTTCTAATGCTTTCACGATCATACCTTTATTTATAAACACATCTTCCATGCATTCTGTATCACCATTTTCTGTGATGTATTATAAATCTTTTCTGTTTTGCTTGCCAAAAGGCACACTATCAACGTTTCCCGTAACTCCTTGCATTGAACTCGATTGATATAAACTGCAGCTGACGAGGTCTTATGGTTAAAGTGCATGCTTCCGTGTTTTAGTGGTTTCCGGCTGTTTTTTAGCAACCCCGGCTGAGAATGGAACTGGGACGCATTTCCGAAGAATATGGACCACAAACGACTGTAGCTTATGTCTGACCAATTCACGTGACTTTGTAGCCTCTCATGAATTTTGTCAGCCTTTGCGTTCTACAAAGAGATGTGTTTATTCCAACCCAGCTTATGGATGAGGCGAATAAATGATAGGTGGAAGTCACTGCTTGACAGAAGAATCTGCGGGCAAAGTAGCTACTTAACATAAGTCCTTACTCTTGACAAATTAATTATGGAAAGATACGAACATCTTACTGGTGAAATAAGTTTGTAATGAGTGGACAACTATCTCGGAACTACGCACCTAATAGAGTCTTCTAGGCTTACGCCATTCGTCCGTTACTCAGTTAACCGATTTTATTCTGGGGCAAACGAGGTGTATTAGGAAAAGTGTATGGTTTATTGACGCGACTTCATCCAAGTTTTTTTCAGCGCATCTATCCTGCCGCTGTTCTTAGACAACGAGAGATAGCAGATGTGGAAGGTCGATTCTTGATCACCACAAAAGTTACGAGGATACTTGGTAGTCGACGGTAGATATTAGGTCAGGAAGATAAAGATTAAGGGGAACAACAAAGGATGGAGGTAAAAAAGCTTGGGTGGTAATTCAGACATCGTTGGTTTGTTTGAGTTTGCATTCAATAATTGCGGTAATCAGCCGCATTGACTAACCATGTGCAATCTGCTGAAGTAATAATTTTCAATTTAACTTTCTTTTCTATCATGCGCACGAATAAATATGCCGCCGAAAATAAACAAGGCAGAATTTCTTAACTGTCTTTTGTATCCCGTTACACTCCTTGTGTTTTACACGTTCTGTATCCTAGTTTGGTTTTACTTTAAACGGTTAGCTTATGTCTAATGTGATATGTTTATACGTAATCATTTCATTTGTCTCATTCCTACCCACGCACCATCACCACTACTAACATTAACTACTGACTACGTTGTAACTTCGTTTTCCTGTCGTTACCTTATTAATTGAAATGATTTATTTCCCAACGTCAGTGTTAATCGTCGCTGCACAAGGTTGGAATTATTTCTATTCGAATACTGTTGTTACTCGAACTTAATAATTGCACATCGTGGATTTGCCATTCAGCATAAAAGAACCAGTCGTCTCGGTTGCCAAGCTGCTCTTAAGTGCATCGCTCTGTCAAGAGTGTCTGTTCCTTCCTTAATGAGTGCTAGCACCCTCTTTACCCATAAATTTACCGTATTTATCTCCCACTCTTCGCCCTCGGATGCATGTTCATATTCATTTGATTTGCACTCAGGATTCCTGTCTAGACAGACATTCGGATGCTAGGAAAACCGAAGATGCTGTGTTCACATACATAACTTCTTCCTGATCAAGTGAACTTGAATCCGATTCATTCATATTTATTGTCTAGTACTGATTACCCAGCTATTCAGTGTCATCCTCAGTTTTTTAGACACAGCAGCACTATTATGGCAAACCTGTGCATAGCTCATTTTCATACACAAACTGATATTTAACCTTCTTTTCGATTCTGTTAAACCTTTCGTCGTCCCGTTCAGGGCAGAGGTGCGTCCCTGGGTTGGGGATAATTAAACGGTTACCATTCATGTGCTATTCGCGAATAAGGTAGGTCCAAGCGCACCAAATAATCGGCCAGGAACAAGCAGCGACAGTGTCCAGGGTGTGGTGGGCTTTTTTCAAACAAACGTTCTCCCAAAAATACCGCAACAAACTGCTGGTGGCACTGTGACTTGGCGAATGTTGGCTGCCAATTAGGTGACGTCATTGCCCCTAGTTGTGTTCCGTTGATCCGGCTAGGTTTCCCAAAAGAGGCGTATGGACCAATCAACTGGCCACAGCTAGCTATGAGCAGCGGGACTTAGGGGTTCGTGAAAAGTAAACAGTCGTCTCCCTGATAGATGCAACTTGGTTATCCTCTCAGCGTAAACGCCAACAGACTGCAGCCCAGATTTAGTCAAGAGTACTTTCTCTCGAAAATTGCATAACCTCTTACGAGCAACAAGGCCGGGTGAGATGGCGATTTTGGCATGGGACATGAATGGCAGAGTAGGTCGTCTGTCCTTGAATGAGGTTCATCTAGGAGGATCTTTTAGTTTCGATTCCTGTCGTTCCAAAAACGGGGAACGGCTGTTATTCTGTGTTCGAACTACCGACTCTTACTCGGAAGCACGAACTTCAGACGTTTCAGTCACCGATACGCAGCCTGGTCTCCGCTCTCTCTGAGTCAACGGTGGACCTAAATCCAATCAACAGTGGAGAAAAAAGGAGTCATAATCACCCTGCCACTAAACGGTGATCATCTATTCGACCGAATTAACCACGTGTGCTTTAAAGCGTACCTACCTGTGTTCAGAATTGGGCATTCTACGGACAACCGAGGGACTGAATAACAACAGACAACCAACAAAGGTCCCCGACTTAAACGCCTTTCATATAAATAATCTGTTTACCTACAGTTGCAGTGACACACACAGACAGAACTAATCGGTGCTTCGGTCAACTGATGGGGGGACCGTGTGCCCACGTGGATGGTGAAAAAGATGACTAATCCTTCGCCAAAGAACAACCAAACACTAGAAAAACCTGGCCTCATAGATCGTGAAATACCTTATAACCTTCGATCACCAGACTGACCCCGGCCGAGCATTTCAGCTGATACTATGGAACCGTAACCAAAGACTTAGTCTTCTGTGAGACTTTGTCGATCAACAGATTGAAACCACCACTATGTTTACACAAACTGTTGACCCATATGTGTTATTTCTGGCGTTAGCCAATCGGCTTTGTCTGAGGATGTCGACACCGTTTGTTTCCAATTCTGTTCCTCCGGGTTACATTCTAACGTCAGTTAGCATGCAATATATATATATATATATATCAGGTTAGAGAATGATGTTCATTCTCATAGCTCAGGTTCAACAGGATGGTATTCATTTATTCGCTGTGCTGGGCAGTTTGATTGCAAACGCTTCATCACCAGCCGAGGTGACATGGTCAGTGCTATGATGTTGTGGTGGGCATATGGTTGCCATCGTCCGCCATGAAGACCGGGAAGGCCACAAGTTCAACTTCAACAACGACAAGATCATCGTCCAGGGTAGAGCAAGGCATTCGAGGGAATTTTCCAAAGCCTGGCATTCCTCGGGAAGAGCGATAGACAGACACATCGATCTGGACCACGTATACCTATAGATCCGACCAAAGGATCAATCAGCACAAGCGAGTCGAAACGGATGCTGATTCAGCCCACAACAGCAGACTAAGATGAGCAAAACGACTGGGTAACATCTCTACCCTATCACTTCACCAAGAGCAGCCAATCAACACCGAGTAAAGACTAGATGATCCATTTAGGCGACCGATGGCAACCAGATGCTCATATCGTAGCACTGATGATATCAACTTGGCTGGTGATGAGAAGCTTGCAATCAAAATGCCCAGTTCAGCGAACACATCAATACCATCCTGTTGAACCTGCCCGGTAGCGCAATCGCTAAGGCGTTCGACTCACAATCGTTCGTCCTTGTTCGGGTTCGCGTCCCAGTTCGGGCGCGGTGGATATGCACTGCTGATGATC
>LUCM01011459.1:0-11815 GCA_008360955.1 Fasciolopsis buskii
TGAGTGGCCGAACTCAACACGGTGCTACTGCAAAAAACTTGTATTCCTGCCCAATCCACCGGTTATTCTTACATCGAGATTCCGCAGTTAGGACTGCATATATCACCGCATGATTGTGTCACCCTTGGTGTGTGTGTGTGTGTGTGTGCGTTTGTGCAATCCAATCCCGCAGTCAAGCGCGTAGTTATTGTCGGTGCACTCCCGCAAGCAAGTGGTGCTGATCGCTTTTCGTTTCGCTCATTCTTCCTCGCGTATTCGGAAGTTAACACCTATTGCATCCAGCTAAGATCTGCACTAACCTTTTCATCGGAATATTTAATAAATCGAGTAACGATTTAAATAACTTATGATCTGTATAAAGGCCGGTAGGAATCAGGATAGTATCATTTCAGAAACTGTACTCTAGCTTTTCGTTGGACAAAAATGGAAAATTACCTGGTTCATTGGAACTCGGCGATCTTTGGCCCCCAATAAAAGCAACAACGGTGCGGACCAATCCGATTTCAGTTGATTCAAAGGAGACATAGTAATGAATTTTTGGAAATCTTCCAATTCTGTTATGTGAGACAGTGGCCACTCCTTATCGCTATGAAGTAGTCCGGCCTCGATAAAGCACCAGTCTGGAATATCGCTCGTATCAGCCATAGTGGCCAAGTTAGTCACGGGATTGCGTGCCACTACTGCACGATAAAGCGATGGATAGCGAGCAGCCAAATGCAGAACAAGAAATCCACCGTGTGAACCACCAAAAAGTACCGCTGGCACTTGGGTATTGAAAAATTCGCGGATTTTACCAAATGCCATTTGTGTGGCCTGAAAAATAACAAAGATAATCGAAATGTTTGTAGTGCCAGACGGGCCGAGTGAATCCAAAAAAATTAAAGTACCGTATGATGTTAGACGGAAACATATAATCATCCAAATGGCATTGTCGATGGAGGTCATAGTGAGTTCACAGTTCGCTTACCGCAGGTATCATCACTCAAAGTTGTTTCACTGGACTGAAAAGCCATCCTAATAAAGACTTCTCGGGACAACCGAAACGTCGACTTACTAAATACCCCACCGAATAGGTGGTTTTGATTAGTGATACATGATACTGTTCAAAATAAATAGGTTAAAATAAACAAGAAATTGCACGATGTACCGTTGCATGATTCCCAAACCAGTTTATTATTTTAGACTTTTAGCAAATATTCACTATGAAAATCCACCCGAAAACAAAGATACAAATAGGTTGGCATTAAAGAGAATACGGCTGCAAGCGTCTGACTCTATCTTCGACATTATTGGTAACTGTGTGATAGTATACGAATCCTTTAGGCGTACCCAAGGCAAATATTAGATACAAGTGTTCGGATAGAAACGCTGTGCACCGCATTTACGCGTACCTAGTATACAGGTAACGTTGAAGCCAACTGCTAAAATATATGAATCCGTCCTGAGTATTACCTCATGATTTCAACCACCATAACCAACTACGGGCAGTCGGACGTAATGTCTGATAAACCGTTGAAGTCGGTCAGTAGTAGGAGTTTCGTTTGAGTTTTCCGAATGATTCGTCATGTAATGTCAACATGCAACTTACAACTGAAACCCATGGAAGCAATATCGTTGTTTTATTCTTATTGGGGATCATGAGCAGCGCACATCCACCGACCCCGAATTGTGACACGAACCCGGAATGAACGATTGTGAGTCAAACGCTTCAGTCATTACGCTAGCCGGACTGACTTTCAACGGTTCATCTAACATCAACACTATATGATATAGCACCCCTATCCGTCACTCGATGAGCCATCGAGAATTAACCAAGCTAGCGTTATATTTAAGTGGTTGGACTCACCATCGTTTACTCTGCGTCTGCGTGACAATTCGCGCGGAGTGAAAATGCATTGGTGATGATTACGAACAGGGATGAAACAGTTGCATAATGGTGTTCAACGGCAAAGTAGTTTAGTATTTGCACTTTTGGCTCATTAACTTTCTTGCAGATGCTCTCGAGATTGAAATTAATTCGAGGTAAATGATGTACCATTTGCACAAGTATCCCCAAACGCCTCTGAATTTCGTTAAGTCTAGGGGGCATTGGGCGTGCCAATAAGGGATTCCACAAGCAAACGACTTCATCGGTGAAGTCACGCGTGTGCTGATTCACTATGTGGCCAAATTTACGACTATGGGGATTCTGTCCTGAGCTACAGAACCGACCGGAACGTCTAAGGAAAACGGGCGTTTCTGTCACAGGCATCGATAAGGCTTGTTGCGTTCGCCTAGGGATGGTAGTACGGTTATGTACCAGATTCCTGAATATTCATTTTGGCGTTTCATTACTAACTCCTGCTGAGTAGTTGGATTATATCACGAATAACAGTCGCTTCTCGCTCCCCATGGAATGTCAACCAGCGTGTACCATAGATCGTTCGGTTATCTCGTGGTTCAGTAGTCTTTCCCTGACCATAGAGCGATAGCGTTTATATTCACGAAACTGTAGGTTACTCACCTCAACTTATTCTTTATTGTTGTAACTCAACTTCGTTTTATTTTGACGGGCTGCAGTTACATTACTATTTTGCTATTACGGATCCACCTAATTTGTTTCCACCTGCGAAGAAATTAGATTGTCTTCTGACATTTATTGATAGTGGAGTCCGTATACTTCGATGGAACCTAGTTAACAACTGGAATTGTGGATACAAGACCCGCAGACCCTTTAGGGGGGAAATCCCGTCAATTAGCATGCATTTCCGAGGATTCTGAATACTGGTGTTCCATGGGTCAGGTTGCCGATTTGCAAGATTTTTTGATCGTTGATCATGAAGTTAAACGGGTTGCCCAAAATCGATATGGCACTGACAGTGTCACCTAGGTTAGTAAATAAACTTTGAGCTCTGACGACAGGCTTAATGATCACAAAGATTCAAACGTCCCAAGTACTATAGGACGACCTTCATCTGGTGGATCCATGTCTGAGATGCATGTCACACCATCACAGTCGAAAATTCTGCCACAGGAAGGACTTGTGTCGAAAACCAGAAATTTATCCTTACATTTAGGATGAATTCCACTACTTGGATAAATTCATGTTACCAGTTGCAGACATTAAAATTTCTAGCATACACGCATGGCCAACTGGCTGTTACAAAATGAAGGCATCCCAAGCGTTGGTCTGAAATCCAGTTATAAATTAAAGGTTGGGTGGACACTCCAACAGTTTGGCGAGTTCTTCTACACAACTCAATTTGGCAATAGAAGATAAGCGAAGACTATCAGTGTTAAAGCACCAATCCTATCACATTCCAATCCTCGGGGCGCATGCTATGTACAATTCCGAACAAATGTTCTCAGTATACGCTGTTCACCAAGGGTGGGGGAGTAGTGCTTGTGATAAAAGGTTGTTAGTTTGCAACACAGAAAAATTTGAGAACAGTATCCAACAAAATATATTTTTCCCATGAAGTGTGGATCTATGAGATCCACTTAGACGAAGAGTGAGAAAGTTACGTTTAGTTCAGTTCAATTTTTACAATCATTAATCTTAGACTAATGCACCTAGTTTTCGGTTGCTATTTCAAAGAATCGACCACTAAAGGATAAATCTAAGGTACCAAATCAAGGGAAACGTACAGAAGACATCAGATTTCAAATGCAAGAACTCCATTGATTGCGACACTCGGCCCTAGCACCAGACATCTCCGACCGTTTTATGGAGAAGTCTCGTAGACTCAAGTACAGTAACGTAATTGGATCCACAAGGGGCAGTCTACTGGATGCTTTTCTTTTTTTCGCCGCCTCATGAATGGAACACGTTGACCCAACTTCCAACGACTACCTACATTGCAGAATTTTAAGGGGAGGCAGGCGACTTGTAGGTGTGCGTAACACATGACTCAATCACACATTAACCCAGTAAGATTCATTGTTCCATGTAAAGATTGAATCCTATGAACCAGGACCCTCTGCGCGACCTCCGAGTAAAATGACTATCGGTAGCGCCCACCCACAAGAACTCTTCCGCCATCTTTATTTTCGGTTTTGAAGTAAAAAACTACACAGATTACAACCAATGTTTGTCCAATCATTTACTCACCATATCTTCCGCTGTTTCTTTTTGAAGCACACTATATCATGAGGTACCACCTCATCCAAGTTTGTTCCGACTACCGAATATATCTGGCAAATACAAACTTTTGCTAGCATGGCGGTCTCTTTCGTCTTCAGACGGTTGGACTTAGATTGATCACAATGATATCGGTTACCGGTGACGTTCACCAACCCAGGAAAACTGATCTTTCTGATCCACACCTGTGGACCCAAATCGTGCTTTGGTCCGTGCCTATTCTGGTTGACCCCCAGAGAGTGATCGCATCAGCATAAAGGCCACCCATCCGCACACCTGATTCTAGATGATAACCGTCAACTTCAATTCCAGGCTCCGAATCTGAGCAAACACTGAGAGTAGACCAAAGAAGCCATGGATCCAGCAGCAACTGGTACGCCCGAATCTTGGATGTGCAAACTTGAGAAACGATGGATAATCTGAGCTTCAGTTGCACTGTTGGATAATTGCGAATCCGTATCTCCGGAAGACATGTACGATCGAGCCGTAAAACTTTGAGGTCTCAACTAACCAGGAGTTTGAACAATGACCACGAGCAATGGCGGATAGGGAAGTGTAAGGAAATGGAAAAGGCTAAGGCCGACTGAAAAAGAATACTGGCCCGTGGAACCACATATAAGGGAAGTAATCAAGGAACTCGATGGATTCTTGATTCGCTCTCAGCTGCGCTGGACAGCAGCTGGGAACTAGTTTAGTTGGCCCATTGCGACAGTGGACCTTCCAGTTATGCCTTCAGAAGAAACAAGGTAGGTTGATACCAGCTCTCCATCATAGAAGGCGATCATTAGGGAGACCGGCTTTCTTAAGTGGTATAAGGCAAGTAGACCAGATAGGATACCTCCGTCCTTCAGGGACGTCAGAATTAAAAATCCTATCCATCAGTGCAAAAGGACCGATTTATAGATACTTGTGCGAGTCAGTGGTTGCACCGATTTACAAGAAGGTTGGCAGATACCTACTTGAAAAGTACAGAGCAATTGGTTTGCGAGCATCCGATCTAGTGCCGGCGAAAGACGCATGCGTGGGGACCAAGAAGGTTTCCGTCCCCGTCAGGGTTCTTTGGCCAAATCCTCAATTCACTATAAATCTGAGACGTTCTATAAACCTAAGATACCTGGTTTTTTGATTTGAAAGCGCCGTTCGACTCGGTCGATTGTCCAACTTTGTGGTTTGACTCCTACTAAAGGGTACCCCAGACAAAGCCATTTCATTTACCCAATCTCTGTAGGCGAACAGCGGGAGTCGAGTTTGCGCTCATGGTGATCTTTCACCCAAGTTCACCAGGGGGTTCTTCAGGGTTGTTACCTTTCAACTTTCCTTTTAAACTCTGTAACTAAGATAAATATGGAAATAGCTTTATCCTCGTTAGGACAGTGCCATGAATATTTGTTCAGACAAAAAACTGTCTGATTAAGAATACGCGAACGATGTTGTGCTACTGAGTGAGAACCTTAGTGAGTTCCAGGCTTTACTCGAGCGTCTGAATGACAATGTAGGCATGATTGTTATACATTCTGCGCCATCAACGCGTAAGACGCTTTTGCAAAACTAAATTGGCTAGAAGCCTAGTCCTGTTCTTGAACGGGAACAACTAGATGCGGTAGATAGATCTGGTTACTCGGATATTTGTATCTGACCTAGTGGTCGTATATCAGAAGAAGTGTCTTCGCTCATACAGAAGACCATATTGGTATTCACCAACTTAAGGCATCTGTGATATCTGCATGACATCTGTTTATCGATCAAAGATCGATTATACACAACACCGAAACATGACGTTGGGATCACCTGTGTAAAGACCTCATTTGTTTGAACGTCGCTGACTTCGTAATACTGGCGGAATATGGTTGGAGAATTCTGTGAGTAACTCAGAGGTTAGGCGTAATGTACTGGGTTCACCGATTAGAAGTGTTAACAAGATAAATGTGATTGAGTCATATTTTGTGCATGCCCACAGAATGACTGCCTTATTGTATGTTGTTCTTCGGTGCTGCTAATGGTTGTAAGATGAGTGGAGGTGGCCAGGTGACATGACAGAAAAATGGCATAGCTAGTGTGGGTGCAGTTATGCTACTGGTTTGGTATCCACAAGATATCCACAACGGACGGTTGGAAACACTAGATGATATGGCTCAAAGCCGTAGCCAGTAGCGTTCTTGCACATGAAATCTTACCTCTTTCATTTAGTTCTTCAAGTTATTATTGAGCACTCGATATTTGACTATTTCTCGTTCGTTTTTTTGTCTTTTGAGTTTATGGTGCGGTGAATTAGCAACCAAACCCAAAGCAAATAGATGTAACACTGATGGTTGCGAAAACTGATAGGACTTAGTGCCGATGAAACTGCCCTGGGTCAGCAATGGTGATGTATACTCAAGAAGAACAGGAGCATTTAAGTCTGAATTAACGGGCATGCGCCGCATGAAATTTACCTCGATACAATCTTCAACATCATTTCTCCCAATACAGCCCAACAAAGAGCGTAATGATTGGTCGCCGTAACCCAGCGAACCGCGATAATTGACTAACAGACAAGCAAATCCGGATGCCAAAAATCCAGACACTATCGGTGACCAGGAACCGGTGAAGGCACTGTGCGGTCCGCCGTGGGGCCATACAATCAAACCATGCAGACGATCGGGTGGAGGCAGTGGTTCGATTAGTTCCAGTTTTCGAGATTTATCATCAAGGACTGAAAAATCAAAAGATGCTGGGTTGTGTTCACGTTCGAATAAGCTATAAGTGAGTCATTAGCGTAGTTACCAGTAGCGTTTTTCTGCAGAAAACGATATACTTCTCGGATAAAATAATGACAAAACAGTTAGTGAGAACCGGAAAAACTTACGGTCAATGACTTCCAAGCCCTGAGTCTGTAGATTCGGTCTAGGGAGAACTAGCATAGCGCTGGGAAACTGGAACAAAGTGCTTTTTGATGCTTCCGTATGCAACAGACACTGCTTTACACCTGTCAACCGGGGTGGCGAATTCGCCCCAAGTGAACCATCAGAAGAAATGACGATCAGCCACCTAGCGCCGTGTAGGAATAAGCGCGCAAAAATAAGGATTGCGAATACAGATGCAGGTGCATCGCTAAAAACAAACTATAATTTATTAGCGAACAGACGAGAGAAGTATTAAACTGGCATTTTTGAAGAGAATATTGGATAGAGTCAAATGAGATTTTATTTGACTTTCTACACATTAATGTCACCATCATCATTTCTTATTATGGCAAAAGTTGTTACGGCCAAACGAGATCAATCTCGACGAATAAGCGTATCACCGAAAAGACCCGAGGTTCGAATCTCCTATCCGTCAGTAGCTTTGGTGGTAAACGGTAACACGTTGTCGTCCGACTCGTTACTATCCCTGGCCTGCTGAGACCTTACGTACTTCTGCACCACTGAAAGTTTCAGAGTCAAGGTTGCCTATTCCGACCCCTCCGCGTAAGTGGGACCTGGCGGATATAGGGCAAGCCCTTTCCACTTCACTGACGCATGGTGCATGTAACTAAAAATCTGCATTCGATTATCAGGAGGTAAAGACCTACTAGTTTCGGTTATTTTAAACCGAAATTCCAGGCTTTTTGTCAAAAGCAATTCATAACGTCTATCCTTAAATGGTGCAAAAGAAGCACACACAAAGCACCGAAAAGTGTGCGTACCCTGTCATTAGGACACCGATACGTGCACCAATACTACCAGCCATAAATAAGTATAAAAGACAGCTATTCATTGGAAACTAGCAAACGTTATCTGGTATGATCAGGATAAAGCTGACAACACGTTCATCAATGAAACCCAAAAGATTTAGTCATGTAACCTGGTACTCTGCGACATACTGCTTCCATCGACTGCGCCATAAATTTTGTACTTGAGAAGCGTATAGTACATTGGGAATGCAACAGCTCATTGTGTACGATTCGAAATGCGATGGATGCATGACTTCGTAAGTCATGTTTACCTTTTCGGGAATATTACGAATGAATGTTTATATCAAACAGAAAAACAGCATAGTCCTACAGATAGATTGCTGGTCTCAACCTATCCGAAATGATGAATCTTCCTGAGAAACAGCTCAGCCGCCTTACCTATGACATTCAACATCTCCGGAACAGATAAGTCAGCGCAATATCTCTACTTTTTTTGGTTTCGCGTGCAATATAGCACTTCAGATACTGAATCGCTAAGCTATTGTGATAAAAAATGAACAAGCTGCAACACCACATTAGTCTGAAATCGAACTCACTCAGGCATGGAGCCAGTATTGTTAATTGGATTCAAAAGCGGCCGAAGTGACAGAACAACCAGAACAGGAGGAGTTGTGACCGAATGAAAACTGGCACAAACAACATCTTCGTGCACATCTAACACGCTAATCGAGCGGGGCGCCTCGTTATCCAGTCCATCTTTAATCGATGGTAAGCGATGCACAATATTTGGATAAGCAAGCACGACTTGTTCCTCCTCCTCCAGATTTACTCGTATTAGCAAGGGTACCAATTGAAATCCCCAGATCGAGGACATTATAACATACTGACTATCCGAACTCCAGCAACGCTCTGGCAAGTTTCCATACAGGCCTAAAGTAAATGTGTGTAAACATAACAGGCGTCATTTAGTAACATGCATGAACTTTGATGTCGTTTTGCCACAACGTGGTATACACTACTTATGTACAAGAGAAGACTGAATAACTCACGGCAATGCGCCGTTTTCGCTCCCATCATCATCATCATCATTCATCATCATCATTCTCATCATCCCCATCACCATCATCATCATGATCCTCATCAACCTCATCATCATCACCAACAACATCATCGTCAACATCATCATCATCTTCATCATCATCGTTCAGCATTAAACAGTAAGGCGAGCCTCACTGACCGCTGCCTCTTCCCCAGAGTTAAATGTTTCTATAAAAAGAGTGAATATCCAAGGGGAACAGGGAGTGGACCACCTACACAGGCGGGAAAAGATAAGATACTGCTGCAGCCAACACACGGAACACAAGCTAACGGTACAAACGCACTCTTTCAATCATTCTGATTCGGTAGAAAATGAAAACACGATCGCCACTGTTCCCGGATCACTGCCATATCCTTCAGTGTCTCCAGCCAGCAAGTAGACAAGTCTCTCGGACCCCAACCAAGAAGACGAAGACGGGAGACACCTACTTTACCTAAGTTCACTGTACATTTTCTCATTCCACGTTGCCACGTCATCTGTTGGCCTCCACATGGCTTCTTCCATTCCTTAAGAGGAACACAAAATAGGGCACGGTATGGCAGACGAGTGTTCGCCATATGCAACACATGATCCAACCAGCGTAGTCTACTAAATTTCATACGCTGAAACAAGGAATTCTCAGAATTGGCACCTAGTACGAGATTCCTAACCTCCACATTACTCGCCCGGTCACTCGATCCAATCCTAACGACACTATGTAGACATGGGTGCTCGAAAACCTCTAACCGACGAACATCTCCCACACCAATATTTCATGTCTCGCAACCGCACAACAGAACTGAGCGCACTGCAGCACAGTGCACACGGCCTTTCAACTTCAGTAAAATATCAGGCCGACAATATAAGTGCTTCAGTCCAGCGTAAGCTGCCCGAGCCTTCGATATACGCGTGTTTACCTCCACTCCCGAGCTACCATCGTTAGACACGCAGCTACCAAGGTAGGTGAAACGGTCCACAATCGTGAGTTCCTCTCCGCTCAGCACCAAGTTTGGCACAACTGTGGTCCAGTCCTGCAACAGTACTTTGCATTTTGAAGGTGCAAAGCACATGCCAAATCGAGCGTCTTCCATCACCTCGTCCATGACGAAGTTGAACAGGAATGGAGAGATGGGACACCCTTGTCGAACGTCACTAGTTGTTTTGAATGAACGTGACAGTTCACCGTATACCCTCACGCGACCATTGGTATGCGAATACAGTGCTCACAATAGATTGACGACCCTCAATGGCTTACAACTTCGATAGGGAGCACTGAGTAGTGTTGGTCGATCCACAGAGTCGAAAGCACCTTTCAAGTGGAGGAAGACTGCGATGGTAGGGTGGCGGTGCGTGTGGCGTGTTTCGAATATCTGTCGAAGAGTGAATATCTGGTCGATGCAACCTCGACCTGGCCGAAATCCGGCCTGTTTTTCGCGGATGACACTTCAGCGAATCGGTGTCGATTGGATCCCACGCATTGGTTTCAGTCTGCTTTAAACAAATGTCGTCATGTTAAGAGGGCGCAGTCATGCCAAAAGTAATTATTTTACTTCTTAAAGTTAAAAGACGTCCCAGATTACCGTTTTCCTACTCCGTTCTGCAGTGTTTTCGATGGTTTGTCAGCGAACCGTTCAAGGTAGCGTTTTTGTCAAAATACCATCCATAGAAGGCGAAGCCCCCGCATATATTGCATCTTCAATGTGAATTCACACACGGAACTGAATGAGCGACGTTTTTGGTTCCGTTTTAACTTAAGCAGTGTAAAACCTGATCTATTGAAAACTTATTGGGTTTTCTGGCGGCCGAAGTTTCACATTATGTACACTGGTCGCCTCGTCGTGCAGTGGACCCCATGAACTTCACACTTAGAAAGTAGTTTACAGCAAAGTCTCAAAAACTGATTTTTAATATGATCTATGAAATAACTGTGTCCTATTTTCGCTAAACATGACCGAAGTCAAAATCCTGAAAATCCGCACGTTAGTTATGATATCCCTACATCGAAAGATTCTTAAGTCTTGAGTTTTCTTTGAACAGTGAGATATTATTGCATATTTTAAGCTTTGCCACATGACATTTGCGAAGCCATTCAATCATTTCCTGAAAAAGATATCAAGTGGAGTTGGACGCAGGAATTTTAAGAAGCAATCAGTAAACTCAAGTCAGTAATCCACTCAGACCACCTGCTGCGTCACTTCAACGCAAATATACCAACTCTAGTCACTGGACATGCGTTCGGCCATCATTTCACACTTAGCAAATGCAAACGAGAAAATTGCTGCTCACGTTTTCTGTAGTCCTCGTTACTCTTGTTCGGAAGAGCAAACGCTCTGACATTGTAGTGGTAGCAGGTGATTTTATTGTACAAGTTGGAAAACTTAGTGCATCGGAGTCCTGTTAAGGAGGGCGATGCGCCTTGCATGCACAGCGAACAGACAACGGAGAAAGACTCCTCCAATTCTGTGCAGTTAATCATTCATTCCCATCTAGTATGAATTTCCGACACAGTTCGTGTAACACTGCGACATGGTGCTCTAACTCGACAGGTTCACTGAGTCAGATTGACCATATGGCAGTTAGCTACCGTTGGCGCAGTTCTGTCCAGAACTATAGATCATACTGGACCACATACGTCGAATCGGACCATGCGTTAGTTTCAATGCGATTTTTGCTGCAGCTCAATGGCCATCGATGCAGGCCACAAATCCGATTGGCTGTCGAACGTTTATCTGATTCGGCTGTTCGCAACAGCTACGAACAGAAACTGTCCGAGGAACTAAGAACTGCGACCAGTAGCAATGTAGACGATCAGTGGGATCAAATTAAGCAGGCTATGCATTTGGCAGCGAATTTCGCCTGCGGTCCCAGACCTAGTATTTATCAAAACACTGGATCTCGCAAGCGTCGCCAATTCTAATGGAGCAAAACCGCGAGCTGCCTAACTGCAAGGAAATGAATAAGATGC
>LUCM01011459.1:15748-31457 GCA_008360955.1 Fasciolopsis buskii
TACTGTTGCAGGACTGGACCACAGTTGTGCCAAACTTGGTGCTGAGCGGAGAGGAACTCACGATTGTGGACCGTTTCACCTACCTTGGTAGCTGCGTGTCTAACGATGGTAGCTCGGGAGTGGAGGTAAACACGCGTATATCGAAGGCTCGGGCAGCTTACGCTGGACTGAAGCACTTATATTGTCGGCCTGATATTTTACTGAAGTTGAAAGGCCGTGTGCACTGTGCTGCAGTGCGCTCAGTTCTGTTGTGCGGTTGCGAGACATGAAATATTGGTGTGGGAGATGTTCGTCGGTTAGAGGTTTTCGAGCACCCATGTCTACATAGTGTCGTTAGGATTGGATCGAGTGACCGGGCGAGTAATGTGGAGGTTAGGAATCTCGTACTAGGTGCCAATTCTGAGAATTCCTTGTTTCAGCGTATGAAATTTAGTAGACTACGCTGGTTGGATCATGTGTTGCATATGGCGAACACTCGTCTGCCATACCGTGCCCTATTTTGTGTTCCTCTTAAGGAATGGAAGAAGCCATTGGCTTGCGAACAGATGACGTGGCAACGTGGGATGAGAAAATGTACAGTGAACTTAGGTAAAGTAGGTGTCTCCCGTCTTCGTCTTCTTGGTTGGGGTCTGAAAGACTTGTCGACTTGCTGGCTGGAGACACTGAAGGATATGGCAGTGATCCGGGAACAGTGGCAATCGTGTTTTCATTTTCTACCGAATCAGAATGATTGAAAACACGTGCGTTTGTACCGTTAGCTTGTGTTCCGTGTGTTGGCTGCAGCAGTATCTTATCTTTTCCCGCCTGTGTAGGTGGTCCACGCCCTGTTCCCCTTGGATATTCACTCTTTTTATATAAACGTGTAACTCTGGGGAAAGGCAGCGGTCAGTGAGGCTTGCCCTTCTGTTTAGCGCTGAACGATGATGATGATGATGATGACGCTGTGCCTAAATTATAACTATTTGCGTCTTCAGTAGCCCGTTCACTTGAGGTATTTCTCTAATGTATCCACAATCTTCCGATTGCACGATTCGTTTAGGAATCCTCCTAACTCTGAATTAGACTACCAGTAAATGAACGCCAGGTATGTGTGTGTACGCAAACCAAGCAGTAAACTTGGTAGGTGGCATAAGAGATCTACCAAACTCACGAAGTAGTTATTAATACTTAAGCAGTGATCGTGCGCTAATTTTATGAAGACAAGAATTCATCAGTCGATTACCCAGCATGTAACAAACAGAAGGATGGGAACCATAGCACGTAAAAGTGACCCTAAACAAACGTCCGATATAGAGTGAATCAATGTAATTGGGGTTTCGGTTTTGACACACTGGGTACGAAATACGAAATGAAAGGTTTGTTGAATATGCCCTATAGGCTATCTTGATAACCCTCTCCAGGACCAAGAGACTTGATAGTGTCATGGTGAACTTGAGCGCACTGTCAAATTTACGTATACAAGTAGCTTTTGCTAGTGGACGCAGCAGAGCGAAAAACAAATGTTTGTTTGAATAGATGGCAAGCTTAAATTCACAGCGGAGGATTGATGTCATCGGTCAAGACTGAAGACGGGATGTTCAATAAGAGAACGAAGTCACATCACCAAATATTACGGCGAGCCCATTACAGTGTCAGTTAGTCGTTATTCTAACTAAAATGGGCAGGAGAGAAAACAATGAACAGACGTATTTTTCGTACAATCACATGACGTTTGTTACAAACTTTACGCTGCTATAGAAAAAAAGGAGACGAAAATAAATTACTTTTTTGCTAGAGATAGGTAAGACTATTACAGCACGGGGACATTTTCTAAGAGGAAAGGCAATGGTCAAGTAGCTTAAGCTTCTATCGCTTAAAATGATCAAGGGCACAAATCGCAGATTCGCTGAAATCGTTCTTGGTAGATGGCTAATCGCTGTCGTCTGGTTCGATACCACATGTGACCTATAGGGGCCTTATGGTTCTGCGTCATTTCAAATTCCAGGGTGGTGAGTGACGGTTAACTCTCTTGTGTGGTGGGCCCTAATGGCTACGTGGAATGCTCCTTACACTACACTCACGCGTTGAGCACTTAATAAAAAACACTAACAATTACCCTCAACTGAGTGATTTTTACTAACCTGACTTATTAAAGATAATACATAATGTGTGCTATGATATCCATAACACAACTTGGCCAGTAGACGTCGGGGTTCGTCAACACTTCAATTACTGTAAATAACTTTTAGGAGGCAAGTTTTCAATCAAAAATGAGACCTTATGTGGTTCTATGCCACTGTACGTTTCACAGTCACGGTTGTTGGTCTCCCTTCCCGTGTAGCGGGCCCTTGCAAGTGTGTGACACATGCCTTTCACTACACTCAAGCTTAAAGCGTCCCACAAAAAACGTTTCATTTATTCCCAAACTTCAATCTATAATACTCGATTGACCTTGACGGAATATTTTGAGTCACTCAGGAAACAGTTCGAGGTAAACGCGGAAAAAGATGTACTTACCTAAATCCAGATGATACAATTGGCAGGGTCGCTGGGTGCAGTATTTCAAGCCTAAACGGTAAGCTCGTAGGGGACGACCTAGAAATACAATGCCTGTTTGATTCGGACACCATAAAGGGCCTGAGGGAGCCACGTCGGGTAACTTTTTATCATCGATCAAAAGAGACACCTGACCAGTAGAAACATTCAGAAGACACAATACTGTTCGTCCAACGCCATCCAATCCTTCGCCCCAATCTTCTTCATGTCGAAAAATGCTATAGGTTAACGCATTGTCTTCATTTTCGGTCTTCGTTTGCCCCAATTCCGTAAGACGTCGAAGATTGTAGAGGATAACCAAAAAGATGGCGAGAGGATTGCCCAAACCAATGTTTTAAAAACAGTATCATACAACGTAAATTAACAATATGTAGCGTAAAAATAGTGACCAGAAAAAGAGCTGCCAGTTCTTGGCATGAAACGTTAACAAAAAATGATGATTCCAGTTTAAAACCAAAACCAAATTTAAACGAAAGCAAAAAACAGAGTGCAAACACTGACCTATTCTGACCTCATGTGGTCCTACGCCAAACCCAGTTTCGGGATCGGATTTACTGATCTCGTAGTTCTGTGCGTCGAACAACTATCTTCCACAGTACTCACATTCAATGCGAGTGATGACAAAACCATTCAGTCACGGTTGGTAACCCAGTTGAAAGCAAGACATAAGGAGACGGGGTGAGATTACATGTCAAAACCAATGGCCCAGATTGGCATCGCGGTTGTGGGTAACATCATGAAGCTTGCTCGCTTGAGAACTTGGAGTTTTTTGTAGAAAACGGATACTGACTGCCGCAAATCTTTCAGAACTGACTTATTTGAGTTATCTTACGGAACTCCGTAGAACGTGGTTAGATAATTTTTAACAGACCCAATGTATACTCTGATTCCGGCATCAAAAACACTTCTGAAACGCATGAGTCCCCAAACCTGTGTTTCTGTTAACAGTCGGCCTTCAATCGACAATCGAAGGAATCAAACTCGTAAAAGGAACCCGGATCTTCTATACATACGACAGCACTTTATCAGATATGAAAGCACCAAGGAAGATGTAACCACTGAGTAAACGTCTAACCTACTGTACCCAACTGCTTCTTAGCGAGAGTAAAGGTTCCTCATAGAATGTACGAAATATTTTTTATATACAGTAGTAGTTAGCAAAAAACCGCAACTGGACCGTCAGGCAAAACGCACGAAGGAACAACGAACAAAATATAGATCCGCCACACATCAGCTTCATGCAAACTGAATCGCAAACAGGCTAACAAGGTAGCGCACTTATTGGCCATTCGATAACGAACGACATCGGTGAAGGTGCTTAACGAGCATCGGAGGACGTACTGATGATTTGGTTTTGAAAAGCTGTTGCGTACGTGTGTTCGTCTAAACACACCACAAATCGCTTTTTGTAGGACTACTGCTGCGAAACCGTTGTGCGTTTACCGACCTTAAAATCGGATACTAGTGCTGCCACAACTTTTCATTTTTCTAAGCCGTATAATAAATCAATCCTCGCGGCCGTTTCTCAGACTTTCGGTCACATGACGCATCCAGGTTCCACCGGCCTCAGTACATGTCACACTGAAGTGGGCAGATTTGCGACCGTCAAACGAAACACGTGAAATATAAGATATCCAACATTTCCCCATTTAAACTGTGGGCCATCTGTAGCTGCGTGAACGGCCTCTTGGTTTGCCCATAGTTTTCACCTGGAAACCGAGAATTGAGTTTTGTCGATCACCAATTAGAAAACTCGGATTGAGTCAAGACAGTGATTACTGCCTAAAAATAGTTGTGAGGGACTAGCGGATCGTCGTTGCGACCACGAACAGGGCACACTATCAACGCCGTTGCAACGCCGTCGGTTCTGAGCAACCCGTGCTGCGTGATTGTGATGGTTTGCCCGAGTGTGATCAATCTTTGCGAAAAGTAAACTGGACGCGCAGGATTGAACGCTGCCCATCAACTGAGTTTGGTTACTAATTGTGGTAAAACAGCATGAATGCAACCGATGTGACCCCAAGTTGAGCTACTCAGTCCCGAAAATCCCGACGATCCACACTTGATGAAGGCCTTGACTACCAAATGGTGGTCAGAAGCTTCACGACGATAACTTAGCCAAATATGCCGCAGGATGTATATGGTATCTGGTAAGAATAGCACCTTAGAGATGGTAGACCACCAGTTAACCTGGTGGATCCTCCATTTACTCTGTCCTAAAACTTACCTAACCTTCAAAAGGCTATGGCATGCATCAACAGTCCCATCCTAGAAAGCACCTCGACAACCGAGTCAGAACAATTTGAGAATAAGAGAGAACCGCAAACGTCGGTGAAACGGCAACGGTAAGCAAGTACAAACATTCTTGAATAAGCGCGTGAGATCTGCTGGTCCATTCAACGACTACAGACCATCCACCAGCATCGAATAAGGCTGTTGCTTTGCAGCCTGCACTTAGTGACACAAAGCCAAGAACTCCGAATGGTGTTCTGGGCAGCGGTTAATATTCTATGCTAGTTCAGCCAAGTTCTATTTTTGAGTCCAGTAACCGTGCATCAAAGTGCTCTGGTTATGCTTGCTACCTAACACCATAAAGAACTCGAAGGAAAGAAGTAGTCAAAGACCGACTGCAAAATAATGCTGGACAACTACACACAGAAGGAGGGGCTTCCAGTGCAAGAACGTCACTGACTGCGGCTTTTAAGTACCTGATGTCTCCAACCATCGTTTCGGGGGATCTCGTGGACTCCAATCAGGTAGTCTAACTGCACCTACACGAGCCAATCCACTGTTTTAAGTTACATACTTTTTTCCCAAGTCAGCGACTGATCGTCTCGATCAATCTTGCAATCATTTAGCAGCCTCGGAGAATGGCATATTGTGAGGGGATGGTATTGTAATTGGCTTTGCGCCTGAGTCTGATAAAGTTGTTTCATTGGTTATCGGGGGTTGCGCAACGCTGGACCGTGCCAGACGAATCACGATCGATACACGAGCGTAGATGTAGCCCAATCCTCCCGGATAGCGAGCAAGTTCAGAAGGCAAGATCACAGTGAGACCGCATCTCACTGGCTACCGGCGGTCAGCGGACATAGTGGGAAGGCAGGAGTGCGGATATGCTGACCACGAACGCCATATCGTAAACTGGGCCAAGATGGGCGGCCCGGATTTGACGAAAAAACGCCATGAACTGAATCACGTGAAATGCATCGAACAGGACGGCCAACCGATGAAATGATGGCAGTCGCACAGGCAAAAGGATGCAACCAAAGAAGTCCTTAAATATGTGACGATTTCATTTATTAAACGAGAAACTTTGTGCCGACTGACTTTGGTTGCTTTTTCTTGAGAAAGTGGGAACGGACGATAACGATCTAGAGATAGGACCGGCCTACTGAAGAGCAGTATTCAGTACAGAGAAACGACACTCGACACATAACGAGGCAGCTGTTTTGTGGGCATGAGCGGAACATGACCCGACAACATTAATCTTGCTTGGATCAGTGCTTCTTTTCAAGGTTGAACCTTAGGGCCCAGTAACTTACGCCTAACCTGAGTTACTCACAAAATTTTGCCACCATGTTGTACCAACAATGAGAAGACAATGGTTCGCAAACACCAGGTTTTCACATATCTTTTGATCCATATAGCAGCACAGATTATGCTGCTGCTGCGTGGACTCAGCCTTCGATCGATAATCGGATGTTGAGCTGGCATCACAAATGCCTCAAATTGGTAAACGTCTTCTGCCTATCCGACGTACGATCATCTGGTGAAATAAGGCTAGCCAAGTAACCTAATCCATCCACTTGACACAATCCTTCTCTATAAGAACGAGACTCGGTTTCGAGCCAATCCAGTCCTGTAGTAGCACGTTACATTTCGAAGGTGCAAAATGCATCCCAAACATATCTGCAATACCACCGAGACGACCGAGAAAAACTTGCAACTTCCTTGGATTCTCAAATAGCAGCACGTCTTCCGCAAACTCCAAAGTAGACAGTTTTCTGTGAGAAAATGCCAACGCCACTATTCTCACACCAGGATAGGGCTACATCCATTATCATCAAGTCTTTTATCTTTTGTCTTTTACTTCTTTTATTAATGAAATAGCAATGTACACCATCTTTCAGGAAGGGGGCCGCAGCCAACAAAGGGCTGCCAGGTGGGGAAGCTGACTGGTGGTGGGAGGATTCGAAACCGCGACCTTTACCTCAAAACGCCACGACCTTATCCGCCTGACCACCGCCGGTCAAGTGGTGAGGTTAGAAAAAATGGGGGGGAATGAAACTGACGAACACTGCTTACAATGGTGAACTCGGGAGAAAGATCGCTGCAAGCACGAACTCAGCATAGGCTATTCGAATACTGTTATTTCGACAGTAAATGATATACGGGTCTTCAACATAAGCGTACACGGGGAACCCTACACTCAGGCAGGTATCTAAATTCCCACTCGGGTCATACGCAATGCATTAAACGGGCACTCATTCTGTCGCTACTCAAGAGGGCTGAAAAAGTCTGCAGCGATAAGACAGTGTGCGGACGATAAACCCGGTGGTGGCCAAACGGATAAAGTCGTGGCGTTTGGACGTGAATGTCGCGGGTTGGAATCCTCCCACCGTCAGTCAACTTCCCTACTTGGCAGCCCTCCGTTGGCTGCGGCCCTGTTCCTGAGAAGTAGCGTACACTGTTATTTCATTAATAAAGGAAGTAAAAGATAAAAGATTGAACATCAATGTTTGAGATAACGATTATCCGCTAAAACCGGTGGGACACGAACTATCTAGAAGCACGGAAATCACAAAGGCAAATGAACAAACAAAAAAATAGTGGTTTGCCTCCAAAAAAGGCTCTGTTCGCGCATCGATCCGTAATAACTGCATTTGCAAGGTTAGCTTCCCAGCCGAATACACTGGGCAGACCTGAAGATAGTTCAAGATTAAGACCGCATAGCATAAACTAGAAATCGCAATCAACTGACAGAACCTTTTTATCGAAGCTCAGTGCACGCATTTCAAGCTACAGGTGCAATCCACACAACGACCACGCCAAAATTCCTCAGCGTGAATTCCGAAAATACACAGAGCGCCTGAGCGTGAAAGCTTTGCAAATCAGTGCCCACTCTACATGTATCAACCGGAGCGACGGAGGAGATATTTCTAGCATTTGCGTCGGACTATCGTCACCAAAGAAAACGCATACTGACAATCGCAGTGAACCACTAACTTCAATCGTCACTGTTGATGAGAATGGAATCTAGGTCTCTTATTCGTCTACAGCCTGGTTTGCCAAAACCAAGACCTACTCATCAAACTCATTCACGTACACCCACAAAAACACTCGATTGCATGTGAGCGGAAAAATGCACTTCACACACTCACGCACATACACAATCTTGTGATACCAGTTAGCTTATAACTACTACCAAGAACCATTTGACTGGAAAATGTTTTCCCATAAAGAATACCCAAGCTGACCGAGACATCGGTCCATTACACCCCCTACCAACAACGCGGCGATACTGACTTTTGAAAAGGTGTATACATGAAAACTACATAGAACACTGTTTTCGACACTCCGAATTTCGGTCACTTAAGATTTGTTGACCTTTCCAGACTCTAAGTAGGCAAAGGATCAGCTGCATAGGTTACTTCGTGGAGTATTGCAATCTACCCCATATCATTAACGACATCAAAAGCGCGAGTCTCACTGCCAGACGTCCACAGAACTTAAACCTTGAAGTTACCACAAACCACACGTCCATCAATCTAATCTATCCTATCATTTGGGCACTTTGGTATCGATTTCAAAGGGCCAATGCCGCCGAACATAGAAAATCACTTTCTTTTTATCACTGTCGATGAATATCCACAGCATTCATTTGTACAGCTATATACTATTTATCTAGCTCTACAGTCAAAGTGTCCACTGAACCATTTTCCCATATTTCGAATGGCATGTGGCATAAATTCAGTCCGAGGGACTCCATTTACATCCGCCGGATTTCTACGTAGCAAGGGGATCGCTACTAGTCGCATCAAAGCTTATGACTCACAATGTAGTAGCCGAGAAAAACATCTCAAAATTACATGCTGGAAAGCCATACAGCCTCCCTGAAATCATGCCACCGGCATATCAGTCAATGGAATGTTGACGTACAAGATGCGCATTACCCCATATGCCTCTCACTTTCGTACAGCTACGAACGTCACTCCACCCAAACGGATTTTCCAATGCAATCAAAAGGCGACTAAACGAACATCACTAGCTGCCGGACTATTCTAACCAAATCGAGTTTCCCTCGAGACGGGACGTCAAATTTCGATCTTCCAATTGAGAAAGTAAAAATCCGAATGCAACCCGGATTATGCTCGCATTCATCTTCCTGACGGACGATAAGATATGGTCTCGCTACTGACTTCACCGAACTCCTATCTCTCTCCGAAAGTACAGGACCTCAGGACGCACGCCAACTCACTACCGAGGGAGATCACTCTTCCGCTGGGCCAGAAACTGGGTGAAATCGCTAGGCCCTAGCAAACGGCACACCCTTATTATTTGGGAAATAGAAGTCTAGGCTATTGCCAGGCTTGATCCACTCATACCTCATGTGGCTCGCTACTTTAAGTCTCAGGATCAGGACTGCCGGTTTTCCATCAGCTAAACCGTGACAGCGCACAAGTATGCGCATATTCGTTCTCACGCCGTTGCTGAGCGCTCAAAAGCTAAATGGGAACTCACCACCCTCACAGACGCTTGCGGACTGAACTGCAACATTAATTCCGTCAACCAATTTATTCGGCCTTCGCTTCTATTTTCAACCGAAATCCAGATCAACACCTCGGATACCACACCTTCAACTTACCAATTACCCTTTCCATTCCCCTTTTGTCCCCAAAAAAACTTTCTGTGCTCTGGTTCGTTATTCAGCTGCCAACGGTAGGGTACCAAATCTTTACTTCTCCAGCAGTGCCGAGTTGCCTCAGCCCCACATATTTTGATTTATTGCCTTCAGACGTTGAACACTTGTTTGTTTCTGACCCCAGTAATTATGTTATCTTAGATTTTGATGTTCACAACCGTGAGTAGCTAGTACACTTCTGAAAAGTTGGTGATGCGGTGCAAGGCCGAGCATTCCACTGCGGCCAACAATTTACCTCAAATGACCTCTCCAAGCTAATACCCGATCCATCTGGCGACCTACACTTTCCATCTTGTGCTTTCTTCTATTCTTTATATTCAAGTATTTTCATTCTTCATGTTCTTGACGCCTCAACCGTTGTGTTCCTTAACCTTCCGTGAACTTCACCTGCTGCAGTCTTCAACCTTTTGCAAAACATTTTGGCGCGACAACTCAGCCGACTAGTTCAGTCTCCGCGATCTCTACCTCTGTATGCTTGGAATGATTGCTGCTTTACTTCAGACATTTCGATATCTGTTTCCAATTTTGCCAAATCTGTGTTCTGTACTTTTCAAAACAAGGAAAACCCGAATCCGCCGGGTAATTTAAGCATGTATGCGATCGTTCCGCATGCATTTTTCCGCTGGCACCCCTTATCTACTCCCACCCTAGACCAACACTTTGTGCAAGCTAGGAACAAGTGCTCGTCAACTATATAAAGAGCAAAAAGAACACGCTTTGTCTAATGCAAAGTCTACAGCCACCCGTCACCGGCAGCCGGACGTTTTATTCTCTTACTAAAGCCGTCTCTCAAAATTCTTGCCTTTCCAATCTCACTTCCATCTGTAATTCATCTGGTGCCTTTTATTGCGAGCCGCATTACAAAACCGAGGTTTTTGCTTCCCGGTTCCCTCCTCCACTTTATCTAATTACACTAACCCCAGAGGTCCTTGATTTTTCACTGTCCTTTTTCTACTGTAAATTAGCATTGGGAAGATCCGTCAAGCGCTGCATTCTCCGAACAGTTGCAAACCATCAGGTCCGGACTTCATTCCACGCACTGTCCTTAAAATGCATGTCTCTGAGTTGGATCTTCTTTTGCGTTGTCACCTCTGGCTTTCTAACTTTCTGAGTCCCTGAAAACATACCGTGATTTTAATTGTTTTTAAGCGTGCTGATTCTTTTGAACCGAACAGCCATAGCCTAATTTCTACCGCACCTGCAATTTCAAAAGCATTTGATATAATTATCTTCGACCAACTAAGGACATTTCTCGAACGCGAAGCACTGCTCAGCAACTACCAACATGAATTCAAAAACTGTCGTACAACCGGTGATCTACTGGCCCTCGTCTCACACTGGTAATTAGCTACAGCCGATAACCATGCAAGAAACATGGTCTCACTAGATAACGAAGTCCATCGACCAAGTACTGTGCGGTCTTCTGGTGAAACTGTCCATGTTCGGATTCTCCCAGGCTTTCGTATCGTGGACAACAGGTTTCCCTTTTAAGTGAATTATATCCGTCCGAGTTGATAGGGTCCAGTCCCAGGCACTTCTAGATGCTGGCGTCCTAAAGGTTCATTAATTGCACTTACCTTTTTTCTTATATTTACTGACGACCTTTTGAGAACTACCTCAAAACCAATCTATCCCATTGCTGTTGACGGCACTCTTCGTTGTTTTTCTTTCTCATTGCGCTCCTTATCATAAAAACACCAAAATGGATCGTGATCACTGTCTCGCCAGTGGTTCTCTAAACCCTGGTCTCAAACACCTCCACCTGGGGCTCCAACAATCATGTCACATTCACTAATTATGAAAACAATTTTAGTCGCTTTAAAATGCCACTCGTTTTTCACACATCTGCCCTTTGACTATTCCGTTTCAAGTTCTACAGACTGCGTTTATTCCTTTGGGGTATCCATTAATTCCCCATTATTCTGGTCGTCCATCATATCTGAACTTGATTCTCGCGCTGCGCGCGAAGTAGTTTTTTGTTCCACGCCCGGTATTTCTTTAACCCAGATCATTTTCTTCCATGGTACGAAATTTCAATCCGTCCCGCATTCGAATGCTGCAGGCGGGGCTTCGTCTACTCCCGTTCTTGATTGGATTTAACTCAAGGCCATCCAGCTGAACGGCGACCCTTCCTTAACATCTACCAAGCAATCCATCGTCGGGCAGTTGTTTCGCTATCCCTTTTCTACCGATGCTACCTCGGTTTTTGTTCTTCGGGACTTGCCTCGGCAGTGCAGGGTGTGGAATGTTCAGAGTGAGCGATTCGTGTAGAAGTAAACGACAGTCCCTAAGTTTTTCTGGTTCTGATCGTGTAAGTTATTGAAAAGACGGTAAACAACGCGGTGACCCGATACCTTGATGTCCGGTTAAATATACAGATTTGCATTCCGCTGCAAAAATCTGTGCACCATGTTGTCACGCGACCGATGGCGACCGGGCGACATCTCAGCGCCATGTTCTCGTCGCAGTTACCTTCCTTTTTCGAAAGCCTATCAATGACCGCCATCTCCTTCCATAAAACTGTTCACAATAAAACAGAAGAGTTGAAAGGTTTTCGGCATTCCCTAGCCCCATTTAGGCTGATTCAAGATCAAATCAACCTTTATGCGATGAAATTTAACGTTGAATTCACTAGTCCTAAAAGCTAAGCCAATTAGGATTGGATGGCGATCTGCACGAACGAGGCCCCAAAGCCCTGCGCATACTCATCCATGGTCCACGAACTCCACAGAACCGGTTAATTCTCCGGATTGTTCGATTAAAATTTTGAAAACCTTTCATGAGGTTAGATGGTAAGGAGGGTGACGATTTTATCTAGTGGTAATGGCGAGCATTACCTCTATTCATTCACTCCATCTAGCTCGGGGTATGGATCAGGAACCAGACAACTTACAACACCTAAACCAGCCAGTGTTTGGGAAGTAACTATGCAGAAATCTGGGACTTATTTCAGTCTCCTTAGTGTCCTTGCCTTCATTCCTACACATAAGGGACTTTGACTCACAAACAACAAGAAACCACAATAGAAAATGAAGCAATTAGCTGACACAATAAACAACGCTAAATCATTACCTCAGAGTCAGCGACCGCTGCAGCCGTATACACAATTTCTTTCGAGTTTTCTGACCAAGCCGCGCCTGAAAATCCCACATTGTAGGTTGAATAAACTTCCCCATGACAGGCAGAGTCTCCTGAATTAGGTAGCTTGATTGTATTTAGTAAGTTTCCTTGCAGCCATATCTGAACGAAACAGCCAGGAACTGGTGCACACGCTTTAATTGATCGGGAAGCAACCGACAGAGCTGCGGCTTGTGTATATTCTATGCAAACAGCACGTAAACCTGGCTCGGGTGCCATAATTGACCATATAATACGCACAACGTTTTGGTTACTCAAGGGAAAACCATTTCCAGCTGAAACCAAAGACGGCTCATAAACGATTTCCGATCGAACGTTACCCACTTCGTGATCAACGGTCACCAAAGCGATCTGTGAGAATTTACAACGATCATTGCGCGCCACATCTGAAGTTTCCCAATCAGAAGTTATCAGATACTTCTCCCGAAAATCCGACTTAAAATCAACGCGAGATATTTTTGCCTGGTTTAGTATGGCAGGAGCACTGAAGCGCTTGTAAAGAGCTGCACAGCGACCACCAACATGAACGGCAGAATTCATTGTTCATATATCATCAATCTACACATGGAAGGAACATTAGTCATTTAAAGCATTGCGAAAAGAATGAGAAGAGTCGGTAAAAGAAAATTTGTATTTCAAAACTAAAGAATTGGAAATTACAAGCCAGGAAGGGTTTTAAAGTTCCATCATCTCTAATTAGGCCGTCGGTGCGTTTTACTTATTACAAATGGGCCTATCGTGTTTCGGTTTGTTCTTTGTTATCCGCAACAAAACGCGTCTCAAGCAACTTGCACAATTCTTCAGACTGTTGAACCAGCTCAAGGGTTACATCAGAAGTTGGTGGTTCAGAAAGAAGCAAGAACAACCGCGACCTGATTTGAACCTGTGCACTCTGAAAACAATGGCAAACTGTTAGGTTGGCATATGCGTTACCACTCAATGAATGGTAATAATAAACCTGACAGTCGCAATGAACTTCTTTGTAGAATGATTTACTCACTAAGTAAACTAATCACCGAACCAAACACTAAAGGAAATGGTTAAACCATAACAAATGCAAGCCGTAAACCCTCAAAAAGGATTTCTATTTCCGAGCGTATGGATCCCCTAAACCGAACCAAAGAAACAGATTCAACAGCACTTATGAACTGAAACCTACAATTTATGTTTCACGTCAAAACATCTACGGTACTTTGGGTCACAATCCCTACCCGAAAATAGACGAATTTATTATAGTTTGGAATAGAACGAAGACCAATGACGCTAGATTTTATGGACGGGCAAGTGACTCAGGCAAACCTAGTCATAAGTTTGCAAAAAGAAAAAAATAACGCGTCCCATTGATCACATTTCTCCATTATACATGAATGTAATAAGAAAAACGATATTGGCGGCTGGGATGCTTTAAATGCGTGACGGTGCGACACTGATGTGGATGGCTTAGTAACACACTCGATTCGCGCCTTCGCGAAAAGACATCACCAGTTTCCTTTTGGGAGGATTATTAGTTGGGCTTAGCAGACATCTAAATAGTTCCCTAAATACAATGGGTCACTAGGAGTCAAAAGACCATACTTACTAGGAGGAAATCAACCATGTTATGGCCCGTTGATGCAGTCCGTCGAATCGGACGTGTATTCCTACGATCATATATCGAACTGTAGAGGTTTCTCATTAGGTTTACCGCCTGCAGAGAAATGAGTGGCTGAACCGAAGGTGAGAGGGCGAAGAAGAATGTTTCCAGAAGGCCGTTAGGGACCTAAAATTCGAACTCAGTCCACATATACGTACCACAGCTTGTAGAATCAATTCCAAACTGGTAGCATCACATGATAAGTTAATAAGTATGGACAAAATTTGGCGCAGCATGTATGCATCATGTGTCGCCAGCATTTCCAGTAGCCTTTGAGATTTACAGTCCAGCAGACGGCAACCTTTAGCCGTCAGTGCAACATTGCAAAGCAGCTGGAGCGCTGCACAAGCCTGATCACTATAGTCGGTCGTGCTCCCGATTTTGAAGATAGTTTCCATGTGGTCCTAGGACAAAATAAAATTAACGGAAAAACCCACCGCTAATATGTCCAGTGAGCTTTGGTCACATGCCAGATTTGTGACCGTCTGTAAGATTACCAAGTTTTGTCTCTGAACTTTCGATTCCATGGAATCTGCATCCAGAAGATTCAACATCCTATCTAAACAACCTGAACAGCGGATAACCGGCTGTAAAGTAATCCAAAAGAACTTCAGACTTACGTGGTTGAGGGTGAATGCTGACGCTTGATGAAGCATAAGCAAAAAACCTTGTCTAACTGACACATCAGAAGATGACAAAAATTCTTCAATCGCTCCGGCAACTTCCGGCTCTAGATTCTCCTTCTGGAATCTTGTGACGCATGACAGTCTACCCTCGCCCTTGGATTTCTGTGGCTTCTTAGCACCATTTCTCGGTATTTTCCGAAAGTGGAAAATAAAATAGCTGGTTAATGCTGCGACCGCGACGGTGCATGTTACAACCGCTGCCAAAACGGATTTGTTGATCGAAGACATAAATTGGGAGCACCCAAGGACGTACCGCGCAATCCTACGTGCGATTCACTATCTGAAAGGGAAGATAGGCAATCGAACAGCAGAACTCCACACAAGCAGAAACATCCCAGAAATTCGATTGCCGATAGAAGATATCATCAACACCATCGGGATCGTTTAGCTTCAAACAGCAAGGCCTGTCTCACTGACCGCTGTCTTTCCCCAGAGTTACACGTTTATATAAAAAGAGTGAATATCCAAGGGGAACAGGGAGTGGACCACCTACACAGGTGGGAAAAGTTAAAATGCCGCTGCCAACACACGGAACACAAGCTAACGGTACAAACGCACTCTTTCAGTCATTCTGATTCGATAGAAAATGACAACACGATCGCCACTGTTCACGGTTCACTGCCATATTCTTCAGTGTCTCCAGCCAGCAAGTCGACGAGTCTTTCGGACCCCAACCACGAAGGCGTGAGACACCTACCTTACCTAAGTTCGCTGTACATTTTCTCATCCCGCGTTGCCACGTCATCTGTTGGCCTCCACATGGCTTCTTCCATTCCTTAGGAGGAACACAAA
>LUCM01011459.1:33340-44850 GCA_008360955.1 Fasciolopsis buskii
CCTGCGTCGATGGCCATTGAGCTGCAGCAAAAATCGTATTAAAACTAACGCATGGTCCGATTCGACGTACGTGGTCCAGTATGATCTATAGTTCTGGACGGAACCACGCCAACGGTAGCTAACTGCCATATGGTCAATCTGACTCAAAGTACCTGTCGAGTTAGAGCACCATGTCGCAGTGTGACGCGAACTGTGTCAGAAATTCATACTAGATGGGAATGAATGATTATCTGCACAGAATTGGAGGAGTCTTTCCCTGTTGTCTGTTCGCTGTGCATGCAAGGCGCATCGCCCACCTAAACAGGACCCCGATGCACTCAGCAGTGAGAAACTGCAAACATCAACTACGTATACGCCAGTCACGGTTATGGTGTCAACAGGCAAAATCAAGATGACTCCGAATAGCGTAAAAAAATTTTACAACTTAATGGGAGTTTTTAAAAAAGTCTCTAAAAAATAAAAAGCCTAAATTATGAAAATAAGTCAATTGCGCAGTCTCGTTCGTGTAATCATTACCTCCTGCCGATCGTGTTTTGAATGGGAATTTTGTGTACGGAAAATGACGTCCAGTGAAAAAACTAAATTAAAATTATTGTGATTGACGAGTGCCAGGTTCAGAAAGCATAGATCTGGTTGCGGATGCTCGACTATACTATCTACTAACTTGCGGTGCCGCCAATACAGTGCAGGAAACGCCTGTGTTGAGTGAATGTGAAGGCACCTTAACCAAGGACAAAACTGTTGCTACAGATCTAAAAACATACGCACATGTTCTGCAGACCTGACAGGTTATAACATCTACCCGGATCAGAGATCAATATAGCTGCGACGATTCCGGGCTGTTTATGCCAGTCGGTAAGTGGAGCAAAAAGCCGCGTGGGAAAGTCAATGAGTGCCGGGGAACCAAATAACCTGAGAGTATTGCTCATCGAAGACTAATATAAGGTATTTAGCTTTGATTAGTAGACGAACTTTTTGCCTGCTAGACTTGGTCTTTCTGGCTGTTGGCAAGAACTGGAGATAGCGGCCGCAAAATAGAGAAGATTGAGGACTTACTGTCAAAGCAGAGCAGACAGATCTCACCATTTTCTCCGTTACAAAACACTAAGATTTCCATCCTTGTTGATTTTAAAGCGCTGTTCGACTCAGTCAACCGTGGAATTCTACGGTGCTGCCGCTCGATGAGGGGTGTGCCACAGAAATTCATTTCACTTATTTGATCTTTGTAAGGGAACAACCGAAGCCGAGTTCGCTTATAGCGATCTTTCACTCGAGTTCACTACGAGAAGTGGTGTTCGCCAGGGTTACCACCTTTCACCTTCTCAACTCCGGACTTAAAATGAATATGGAAATAGCTTTATCCATATCTGAGAATAGTGGTATTGATATTTACTCGGACGGAAATGTGACTGAATTAGAATATGCAGACGATGCTGTGCTACTGCGTGAAGATCCAAGTAAGTTGCAAGGTTTCCCCAATCGTCTCAACGATAGCGTAGGCACGTTTCGTGTACGTTTTGCACTTTCATATTGTGGAACGCTGTTATGGGACTGGACTGGCTCCAAGCGGAAAATTTTTCTTGCAGGAAGCAACTGGGTGAGATTGAAAGATTTGTCACTTAAGTAGTTGCACTTCACCTGGTGGTCATATATCGGAAGTGGTTTCACGCATACAGAAGGCCGCATTGGTATTCGCTAATTTAAGACATCTGTGGTGTGAGCATGACATCCGGTTATCGATCAAAGGTCGAATACACACAATAGCAGTGACGTCGATATTGCTCTACGATTCCGAAACATGATCCCTGAGAGCAAAAAATATGCACAGACTTTCGGTGCTGGAACACTGTTGTCTTTTTCTTATCGGTCCAATATTGTGGAAGAATTTTGTGAGTAACTCAGACATTAAACGTAAGAAATTGGGTCTTAAGGTCCAGTCTTTGGGACAGTCACTAGATGAGAATAGATTAAAAGACATGTTTTACTCATGTCCATAGAACGGCCGCCTCGTTGTACGGTTTTTCGAGGCAGGTAATGGCTGGAAGACCGTTTGAGATGACCAATCGATAACTTAGAAAAAGAATGAAAACTTTAACTAGTGGACTGGCTGATGTATGTGCAGTTAGAATATCGGGTTGGGGTCCATGAGATTCCCCGAAGCGACAGTTGGAGACAACAGGTGATATGGCTCAGTGCCACAGCCTGGTGTCCTTACATCCGAAATCATTCTTCTTCCGTACAGTTCTCCAACTTGCAATGTTGCAATCAATCTTTCATTATTCCCAGTTTTGTCTTTTCGTTTGAGCAGTTAATGCAGTGAGGTAGTAACGAAAACAGGAGCACGTTGATGCAAGGTTAGTCATTTTCCTAACTGAAACTGAACTGGTGGCTTACTTGGAGAATCGGGCTTTTCTAGTTAATGATGCTGTCATTTCTCCTTAGACGACCTCTATCCCAAAGGTAATCACTTAGTGATCAGTGCGTTATGCATTCGATAGTGCAACCTGTGATAACTAGAACGAATATAAATATCTCAGTGAAGCGATCATGGGAGCCGTTCCCTGGGATCCAATGCTCTGAAGCCGTCTGATTCTAATGACATTTATTAACTTTTATCCATAGACGTGCTTCACTGGGTTAGTGAATAACAGGACATTTCTGACATTCTGACCTATCACCTCGACTGAGTTAGTCACCGTGACCAAAAGTGGAACTTATGAAATCCATCGATGATGATATTAGCCTATTGCATATGAATCTCCAGGATCTTACTTAGTGTGCGGTATTTATTGAGAGGATGAACTTTTCACTTTTTAAAAATCTTTCCAGTGTTGTTTTTGATAAGCGTTGCTTTTTGTGCGTATGCCGATGATACTGACGTCGCATCATCCCATCTTACTCTTACGGAACCACGTGCAGTCTCTTTAAAGGGGAACTACGCTATAGTGAATAATTGCTTATTTATGATCGGATCGAGTTGTTTTCAGGTAATAGAAAACCGAGACTTCTTCCCACGACTGCGCCTGTGTTTTGGTCAGGGCTCCATCCAAGTCGAATAATTGTACTGCAGTAAGGAGCTTATCGACGAGGTCAGTTGCAAGCCATGCGAATGCTTCTGTCATGTGATTTAAAGTTGTCATCCCTACTTTTTATCGGATTAATCGCATCGTGCATATAATTTGAAGTGTGACATATTCATTTGCAACATTTTTATTCTGAATACCTACCGGTGACTTTTTATCATGGTTGACATTTCGATGTACTTGGTGATTTTCTTTCACATCAGAAAGCACTAATTTATTTTCTCTTCCAGCTATAATCGGTCTTCTTCATTCAATCTTATTTTAGGGTCTCGTATTCTCACGCAAGTTAAAAACGCTTTGTCCCAAAGTACCGTGTGAAGTAATGGTTTTTCCGCACGACTCCCATCCGCTGGAATCGCCTTTGGCCAGTGCGGCCACTTTTACCGAAACGATTAACTGGTTCACCAGATATGTGAAAGAACACAACAATGCCTGAATTCTTCTTGAAAATTTAAATGTCTATTATGTGGGTTCACTAGCTATCAAATCACCGATCATTATTCCCCATGTCAAATGACTGAGGTATGCCTTCATTATCATACATGCATGTTGATTATGCTTAAAACTCGAGCTGATCAGAATTTGGGACTGCAGCTGTTCCCGAAATAAATCAACTTTTAAAATTTCCTTTATAGGAATAAAATAAATGTAGCGCATGATATCTAAGTTCCAGCAACTTTTTATGCAACCGTTCGCAATCGATCAATGAAGTCCGGTCTGCATCACCCATTCGGTAGAATTCAATGACAACATAATCCAGGATGACCGAGGAAAATATAAACACTACACATTCATTTGCGATGGAAAAAGTACGTCATTATAAATAATATTACACGAAAATCTTAAAGAGATTTCCCAAGGTAAGCGCGACATACAAATGTCCGATATGAATAAGACAGCAACGATGCGACCAAAAGTGGAACATGAGAAACCTTAACGAAACAGGACAACTGAAAATCGGGGACCAACTCCAGCCTACGACCAGAGCTCAGCCCACGATAACCCGGACCAGGCCTAAAACTGCCGGCACCCGGCAGAAGCCGTCCGGAGTTTCCGGTACTATCCCGTAACAATATGCTGCATGAGAGTCGTCATTTTAAAAGAACGGCGCAGAGTAAATAATATTTTGTAGTTATAAATACCAAAACGGAAACATTGGCGTCTTTAAACATTTTTTCTAGCCTAAAAACTTATAATGGTGAGCGCGTGGGCTCTCGTCAACAGCTACGGACATCGACAGTCCGCAAGTAAAATGCAGTGGATCCGGTGGCCACTTAGGGGCACAACGCGCGACAACAGTTACACCGCTGAATTCCATGACAAAATTGCCATGGTGTACTAGAACCCTTGATTCGGCGATGCCATCACAGTTGTGCAACCAGTGACTGACCACTTTTTCGTCATCTCTGCTGGCAGAACCAAAATTCTGAAGTGAATGAAAAGGAAGTACACCACTAAAGCGAGAGATGGGTACTGCGAGTGAGATGCACGTCGATTGTACTCTCGCGTGGCAACATAAAATAGAAAGATTGATGCATACAAATTTACGATAGTGGAAAACCTTTATACGCACCCCGATAAAAACTCAATGGATAATTCCTGAAAAGTCTGGGCATACTGTGGTCTAGTCCAACGCCAATTAATCTATTCAAAATTCTTGCCAAACTCTCTCCGAATAATTTCGGTTCCGTGTAGCCCAGTTCAGTTTACACCGATATCAGTGATCTCATCTGTCAGTGTATTGTACAGAGACGTGGGTAGCAGTTGACGACAGCCTAGAGTTGGCATTTTATAACGCATAATCGAAACGCTGCGATAGGAAGACGACTAGGCAGAATGCGGCAGCGGGGGCTTCAGTTTCCGCTCTGAAAGCCTGATAAATTCTGCTTTGATACGCCTCCCAAAGTTTTTCGAATATCCCAACGATTCTTGCTGTGAAAGCAAATCATCTTCAGCACGTGATGCACCAGTCTCCAAATTATTTTCAGCAAATGCCCTACCTAATACTATCCGATGGTGCAATACACTATCAAGCGAATAAAATCCTGGTTTTTTCACTTAGAGCTCGCGGGTTCGAATACTCGCTTGCCAGTCAACTTCCGCAATCAGCAGCATTCTGTTTGCCGCAACTTCCTTCTTGAAAAATCAATTATGTTCTATTTTCACCGATAAAGGAGACAGACGGATGAAAGTTCAAAGGTGAAGGCCAATGATTGTGACCTTCATTCGTTCGAACCTGTTAGAATCATCGTAACCCACACATACAGCACCCTTCAGGAAGAGCAGAGAGTAGACCTCCTACCACTAAGTTGAATTCGCCATTTTTTGCGAACATTTCTCTTAGCAAATATCGATTCCAGGCAAAAATCCAGTTTTCGGGCTACTCTCTCGGAGCCTTGTGAGTGGCTGGTAATTGCATTGACGTTAGAGTCCAAAGCTTTTGAATACTCAGAGATAATCAATAAACGATCTAAAGAAAATCTTCAATAAGGCCACATAATAAGGCGTCAGTTAAAATCTGCTTCAAAGTTCCTGCAAAACTGAAAATACTGCGGTCAAGTAAGCGAAACGCGTATTTGAGAAACAGTTCCGGCTGTTATTTGTAGGACTGCAAGCCTCAAGGCCACCGTGTGGCGCCAAAGGAGATAAGAGTTCATGCGTCCGAAAGCGAACATTCAAAACTGCGTCACTTAGTTGGCGAAATAAGCTTACATTTTTCAGCATCGAACAGCAAATGAACTTACTGATGCTAAGTGACGCTTAACAATGGGTGATTGAATATTTGGGGAAACCGTTTGCACAATCCCAGCTAAGCATCCCCTGGATAAATCTGTTTTAGAATCTAGATCATCGGAAATTTTTCCGCCTCATTTTTCTAGTGTTTTGAATGCGTATCCACTTTCAGCACTTGCTGCTATCGACGCGAGCCTGTTTCATGCCCCGATCATGCGGGTAATGGGAATCTTCGCCAACACACAACCTTGAGCAAGCCTTCCTCTGGTTTGCACCGATGCTTTGCATTCTGTTGTCGCTAACTTGCTGGAACATACCTTCTCGGTCTCTACCCATCAATCCCTTCGGGATCTTGAACGTGTGTTTCTTGTAATCTCTAAATCTAGGCTCTCCATCTAAGTAATTATTAAGCCTGCCAGCCGTCTTGTGTACGACTGGCGTCCCTGAATGTCAATCAAGTTAATGACTTGCCGGTTTTCAGGCAAGCCCATTTTAGAGGAACTTAGCTCCGGCCGGTAAGTAGCAATCGAAATATGGCTTGACTGTCGCCTTGTGCAGATGGAGTTCGCATAACGTAGTCTAAATTGTTCGGTCTGCAGCCATGCATTGTACAGCCCACTTGGAGACTGCGGCCATGATTGCTCCAAGTAATAAATGTTTCGGATTGGAATAATTAAAAACTGTTTCGCCCGGTGCAGTCAGACCATCTGAGGCTCTGATCAACATTCGACTTTTCATTTCTTTCAGTAGCCTATGCCACCGCACAACCCGGTCAACAAATTTTCGCTCCTACGATTTTCACGTGGTCTGCAAATACGAAAGAAACTAGTTCCAAATTTACCGCCATGTACGTAATGTATGGAAAGAACAGTGGTACTCCATGAAATGACAATTGCCGTGACCCACATCATGCCTCGAGTAATTCTGAAGATTTATTTCCCACCCTGAGACAAATGAATCTATTCGTCAGCAAACCCAGGAGCGAATTTAACAACGCGCTTCTGTTTTTGAAAAAGTATATCTTACACATCAACACCTGGTGATTTGGCAAATCAAAGGTATCATTCATCTACCAAGTTCTTTCATTCAAGCCTCGCCCCAACCCATCCAAGAAACAAAGGCTGATCGGAATGCGATCACCTTTTATTAAATCCTATTTGCGATCTCAGAATCCAGTTTTGCTAAGCGCTTGTCCTCTTATAAATCCGTCAAGACACACGCAATAGATGCGCGTGCGACGGAGGGATAAACAGATTTTCACACTTTTGTGCTGACGGCGATGACTGGATGTTACACGCCATCTCCGCCGACTTCGCTAGGGCATTCGACAGGTAGCTACGTATTCCATATCTCCATAAACTTCAAAGCTGCACTGTTGTCGTTCCCATGCTTCAAACACCCTTCGGCTTCCCAGCCGGTGAAAAAATTCAAAGTGGCTATGGATGAGGCATACGCGCAACCATTTCAAGTCACCCCCTAGTTTCAGCAGTACATGGTGCTGGGTCCCCTCCACTTCCTAGTATGCGTCAACGACCTCAAAGACCCCTACCCGTCAACGCTTTCAGCACAAGTACGACGTAATATCCTGAAGCCCCGATCCGGAGCTTTCGTATTTGGCAAACGCAGAGAATTGCTCCCAGAATTGGAGACTTTCCATTTACGATGGCAAATGCGCCTGCTTGACCCTAGGCAAAGCAGGTCAACATATTATTCATTAGAGGAGCCGCTTCCATGTCATTACTTATTATGTTCTGAGCTGGACGGTGAGAAAAATTTTCTCTCATCACCACCAGCTTCGCAGCAAGGCGACTCTCCACATTCCAAATCCGATTAATAAATATTTCACTTACAAATCAATAAGCCCTAACTCCACTATCTACGGAAATTCATTCGGCCCCCAATGAAATCGAAAGCCGGATCGCGCACATCGGCCTAATCGGAGATTGGTGAGCAGTAAAAGGCACTCAGTGAGTCTTATATCGAGATCAACGGAGCTACCGACCTGCTTAACTCCTCCGGTCTCTTTAAGATTGGCCCGTCTCTTGAGTTGAGACACACCCAGGGTGTTCTCCTGCTGATGAATCATCCGTCCATATAAGGCCATATCAGCTGAGAAAGATTATATCCTCGCTAATTAGCTCAAGCTGTCATACTAGTTTCGCACTGGCACTAATGTGGATCTTCCCAATGCTAAAATGTGGGTGCCCTCTTGAGTATTCCCTTCTTCCTGTTTATTTTTCGCTTTTCAGATTCAAAAGAATGCTTTCAGACTCTGGGCGAATGTCTTATTGGCCGCAAACATGCGTGATCATTCAAGACATCGACTGACTCACTTGCGTTGGTGGATACAGGCGTTCATGCGTACTACTGGAAGTATAGCGTATGACCGTCTGTCACCCGACCAAATGAACGCTCTGAAATCACATCTGATTTGACCCGAACTGAATTGAACCGCGTATCAATTGGGCCGTTGAAACGTGTACAGCTAACACTCGGGAGGAAGAATTTTTAGATATGTTGTATGAGAATGCACGCACAAACATGGGAAGGGAAGCACTGGGAGCAGTGCCGGATGTGCACTGTCCCTGTTGGACTTTGTGATTACAAAACAAGAGAGTGATGCAGATTAGCTGCAGCTCCATCCCGCTTTGGCAAGAGTGATCAAGTTATAGTTGAATGCACACTCGGCGTGAGGCTTTCAATGCCATGTCTCAAATGTGAAGATCGTAAAGGAAAATGTGTTTAGGGGCGATTAGAGACAGGACATTAAGGCTACCGTGGGACGAGAATTAAAGCGGTGTGGAAAGCTTGTGGTGAGTAGTAAAGAACTCCCTACACGTCTCTCAAGATCTCACCAGAGAAGAGTCGACGAAAAGGTCACGGTCCAGACTGGCAAAAGGCGAGAATACCAACGGAATAAGAGCGATAAGACCGTGTGAGGCCCGTGACAGCGGTCACGCGTATGCGAGGTATGCAATGCATTTCAATGAGGATAAAAGGCTGGCGCGAACCCTCAAATGCAATTACAAGATGGAGTTAGCCAAGTGCGCCAAGGAGCATCACAGGAAATGGTGTTATTAATCCGAGTGAAAAAGGTCCCTTAGGAAAGATATCGGTCCACCGAAGACGGATGGAAATTTTGTTGCGGTGGAGGACTTCAGCAAGGCGAAAGCAGCCGGCAACTACTATTGCAGTGTGCATAAGATGAATGAAAATAAGCATATAGATTAGGATCTTCCACTCAGACAATCAAACAGACAAACTACAGATAGAGGAGCATGCGTCTCGTCTAAAACGTCAGCGAATTGGCTGTCTCCGATGGGACAAAGTAGGACTCAATGAAGCCCTTAGTCGAACGCCTGGCGGAGTCGATTGGTAGATTTTACAGTGCGAATCTTCAGCAAGGACAACACCCACAACATCAAAAATTGGCAGCCGGAGTAGCCACCAACGGAAGGGGCTCGCGGTCTGTTGTGTTGCCCAGTGTGGTTGATCTGTGGACACACTGAAGCACCGTAAATAAATGCAAGCTCGCCTCTACAAGCCCCGCAGTGGCATAACAAACAGAAATAATCGGCTGCTTCCTTAAATGAGCAGCCACTCAGGTCAGAAAAAAGGTTTCCAAAGCAAACAATTAACCCGGCCCGCTAGCAGATCAAAAAAGATGAACACATGACTGTTGCGCGTTTATTAGTGACCCACCAATACAAGTCAGAATTCAAGTAAGCTATATCGCTTATTTGGTTTTGTTGGGTGGCCTTGTTTGAAACGTGAAACAGCCATTCACAGAACAAGGTAAGATGAATCTTCTTGTGGACATATAATGGTTATCAAACGCGCAATATTCCAAATAACATCAACTTTAAAATACTGAGGAAAATTTTGGGTTCTTTTAGAAAATTAACAACAGAATTAGGCTCTGCAGCATTTAAAATACTGTAATGGTTACAAATTATGACAGAGATTAAAAGTAGCTCAATGCAGGCCCTTATTGCTGAGAATTGTCCTGCGCAAAGTGTGTTAGAACCTGACGCGATACCAAGTGCCATGCCTTGCCAAATATGGATTTCCGGAAAAGATATTTTATCACAAATGTTCTTTTTGTGAAAAAGTAACTCCGAGAATAGATAGACGGTTGCCAGTAGAAGTGTTACCTGGGCTTTAGTGAGGAATTTGATCCGTAAATTACGGTCTCCTGCTACTGGAATCGTGACAATTTGGCACAGTCGTTATGATATGGATGTGGGCAATTGAATTTTCAAATGGTACCAATTTTCACATCCTGGTTCGCGGAGCCAGTTCGGACGCAACAAGTGCCACCAGTGAGGTGCAAGAGCTACTGTTGTTTTTAAGTTTTGTGAATTATTTGCCCATGACCATATAGTCTCCTGGCTCATTCTTAGAGGATATGTACCGGAACATCGATTTGGTCCTCCGGATTGCGGTCACCATCTGTGCGTTGCTCACGCATGCCTCACTGGCGCGCTGCTGTCGAAACATACTTCATCTGATGTCGCTTCTGACAGTCTTTCTCCCCTACCGACCAAATAACAGGCTCGTCAGCGACGTAACGGTGCGCAACCGAGTAGGGCTGACGCAAGAGTGGTCACAACCGTTACGGGCAAGCAAATACTATACGAGATCCGCGCTAAAACAATCGGTCTTATAGATGACGTATTGGTCTTTGGGTCCCCTGGATGAGATATCCTAGGCAGGAATATCGGTTAGGTTTTACATTGGGAAAAACATGGGATCGCAGGAAGATTCAGCTTGCTTTCAGAGAACGCAGAGGGCATTACAGCTGCACAGATACAGTAAGCAAACGGACACTGAAATTCAATTTACAGCGCATTTTATATAGACCGATAATTGTTGCTTGGGGTTAAAGAAAGCCAGAATATAACTTTTTATACTGAGATGAACACTGCCTTGCTGAAATGAATAGCCTTTCGTTCCTCTGCATAAGGCTTTCCCAGGCCTCCTTATCTACTACTGCTTTGCAGCAGAAAACGAGGAGGCGGGAACTCCAAGGACGATGATAAACAGATAACGTAAGCAGAGCTGGATGTCGACTTCGGTGCCTACCATCGGAAGAACTCTGGATGCACGTTTTGATCTTGAGATAACTTCTGTTATTTGCCAACTGAACTGAACGGAACTGAAATCATTGGTTATTCATCTAACCGGTTTCCGGAGCCCCGGAGACTGGTCTGTCAGACTTCTGGTGAACAGCAGTCGTCCTTATTTCAGATAGCTGTTTCCGAATTAACATGAAATTTCAAGACTTCTTGACGCATACGTTTGTGGCATAAAAGTGAAGATGGTGTACTCGACTTTGAGTGGTTATATGAAACTTTTGAAGTCTCAAACAATCTTCAACAAAACGGGAAACTTCCCGCTCTTAGTGCAAGTCAACCGATTGCAACACGAATTTCTTGTGCGGTCCGAACTAAGGTTAACAAGGTAGGAAATGCTAGCTCTTGGGTCGCCTAACCCAGTTGGGAAGACTTCCCATATTTTCAAAGCTTGCTTGCAGCCCAAGTCCTCAAATATTCCGAACTACATCATATATAATAGCTTACGCCTCGAATCGCGTGTAGAGATTGCAGAAGCATTCAATACATATTTCTCTTCTACTCTCAATAATGACAGTCGGACACACTCTGAAATCCACCCCATGTTAACTTCGGTTAG
>LUCM01011460.1:0-28804 GCA_008360955.1 Fasciolopsis buskii
GAGAGATAAAAAGATTTTCACGACCAGCTCGTTCAACCAGGCAAGCCAAATTCGCTAAGACCACGCGAGCGTTCATTCATTCGCCTTGTGGTTGCCTGTCGATTAGACGGCCCGACGCAGAAGGTTTGTCACAATCAACAAAACAACCTCCAGTCTGCCTCAACTGGATACTGCGTCAGACATGTCGTCATACCCAAATCAACTTGGCATGACATTGTTTAAGCGCCTATCCAAACCACTTCAATCACGCTACGACTGCCTGTGGCGTGCTTTGGATTTTAGCGGACAGCTCCGTGTAGCAGTCAAATACAGCGACAACTGGTTATCGACGCTTGCTATTGGCAAAACTCTACATTACGGCTTGGCGTGACTTGCTGGAAGAATGGGCCTCAGCAATTGCCGATACTTTGCACTTTGAGGTGCAGAGACATGCCAAACTGAGCAAAACGATCTCGACAGTCTATTCTTAGTGCCCGTTGTTCATTGGTCCGCAGACTCGAATAGGCACATGACGTCGCCTGCGTAATCTAGGGTGCATAGCTGTTCCTCCTTTCCCAGTTCGACTCCTACATCCCGGATGCCTCTAAAGCATATTCCATCACCTCGGCCATGACGAAGTTGAACAGGAATGGACCGATGGGACACCCTTGTCGAGCGCCACTAGCCGTTTCGAATGAACTTGATAGTTCACTGTATACCCTCACGCGAACATAGGTATGCGAGTACAATGCTCGCAACAGGTTCACAGACTTCGTTGGCATGTCCTTCCGATGGAGAGCACTGAGTAGTGCCGGTCGATCCACGGAGTGGAAAGCACCTTTCAAGTCGAGGAAGTCTACGATCATAGGGCGCCGGTGTGTGTGGCGCGTTTCGAGTATCTGTCAAAGAGCGAATATTTGGTCGATGTAACCTCGACCTGGCCGAAATCCGGCCTGTTGTTTGCGGATATTACTCTCGCGAATCGGTGGCAAACGGCGCAGCATTATCGAAGCTAACGCCTTAGTAACTATCAGAATTAGACTAATACCACGATGACTGCTGCAATCACTCCGTGTACCCTTCTTGAAGATGGGTATAATCAGTGACTCACCCCACGTTGCGGAATACGCTCCTCGTTCCAAATATCACGAAGCAAGGAGGTGATTTCATCAGCACTTCTCCACCCAATTTGAATAACTGGAGAAGTTCATCGGGACGGCAGCTTTTCCCTTCTTCAGCACGCAATATTCGACTCCATTCACTTCCGTTGGAGGATCAAGTGACACCTCCCAAGGATTCGCAGCTTGCGGACGTTGGCCTAAATACCTAGCGTGTGGTCAGCTAAACTGATCCTTGGAGTGCTCAGCCAACGGTCCAGCCTTTTGCTGTTTACCATGCATGGACTTCTCCTTCTACCGCCACACGCTTCACTAACCGGACGTCGCCGCCACCGCTGTCGCGATAAAGTTTAAACAGTCTCTTGACTTTACCTGAAGCGGACGCCACTTTCGGCCACCTTAACCCACCATTTCGCGGTATCATTTTTAGGTTATCGTCAACTGACGATGCAGATGCCGACGCATCTTATTCACTTCCTTGCAGTTGGGCAGCTCGCGTTTTTGCTCCATTAGACCAAGCGACCCTTGCGAGATCCAGTGTTTTGATGGCCGTTAGATGTAGGACCACAGGCGAAATCTGCTCAAATGTATAACTCTTGATTGATCCCACTGCTCGTCTACATTGTTGCTCGTTGGATTTCTTAGTTCCTCCGATAGTTTCTGTTCGTAGCTGTTGCGAACAGCCGAATCACACAGACGTTCGATGGCCAATCGGGCTTGTGACCTGCGTCGATGACCGCTGAGTTGCAGCAAAATCGCATTAAAACTAACGCATGGTCCAATTCAGCGTGCCTGGTCCAGTACGATCTACAGTTCTGGACAGAACCGCGCCAACGGTATCTAACTGCGATATGGTCAATATGACTCAAAGTACCTGTCGAGTTAGAACGCCATGTCGCTGTGCGACGCGAGCTGTGTCGGAAATTCGTACTAGATAGGAATAAATGATTGTCTGCACAGAATTGGAGAAGTCTTTCCCCGTTGTCTGTTTGCTGTGCAGTCAAGGCGCATCGCCCGCCTAAATCAGTCATTTGGGGGCAAGGTGGAATAGGTCGATGAACTACAGGAACTGGCTTTGGCGACCGTACCATATAACGGGTATAGGGTGGACGGGTATTTGAGCCTGAATGAAAAAGCTAACATTGAGTTGCCGGAGCCGAGGTGGAGGTGTTTGGAAGGAGGCCACAGTGAGTATGTGGGGGGGGGTAAGCTGGACATGCCTAGGTCTACAACGGTGGGGCCTGAACCCGTGGACGGTATTGGCTCTAACGAATTTCTGTTAGGTTAACGAATGGGTGTGTTTTGGAGACATAAGTTCCGTTCTGGGTAACTCCGCTGTAACGCGCCTTGCATTGTTGCATTACTGGTGATTATTCATCTACACTGCAATGCGAGCGAAATCCTCAGCATTCTGCAGTGATCCGCTTCTTATTGCGGCTCACCTGTCCACAACCAGTGGATCAGGACTGCCTGTGTTTCAATGCGTGCTAGTCGCAGCTATTGTCTGACCCCTTTAGCTGATTCCGGCAATGGTTCTAACGAATTGCCCACTTTTTACAGTACAGCATGCAGCCAGAGTCAGTCAAAGTACCCGTGGTCTCTTCGCCCAGGGTTTTTTTCATGACCATGTAGTAGGTGTCACTCAGGTGTCAAGTTATAACTAGGTCAATTGTCGATGTTAGCTGCCAAACACTAAATATAGTCGCTTGTTTAACGTGCTGAGCCGAGCTAAGAGAATCTGAAGACAGGCCAATTATTCACCACTAGTGTCATTTTTATGTACGCTTTAATTGATCCGACTGATATCACCAAAAGGCCAAACATGACGGCCTCTTCACCGGGTCTCGTAGCGGAGCCGTCAGAGCAGAATCCACCCCCCTATCACACTGGGTGGATCTGTAATTGCAACCCACTCCACACGGACCCCGTACCTACGCGAACGGAGCACGAGATGACCTGCACTTTTATTGTAGTTAGAGTAAATGGTGCTTCCCATTGTGTTTACTTCCAGCTCGCATGCAGCAAATCCCTCTCCTTTATCGGCCGTCAACTCCATCCTGCATGTGTTGGATAAAATCATCCAGATTGGCTGAAGCTTGACCAATTTCAATCATGTCTCGGTGACAGGTGCGACCGCTGAACCGTGGGTCTTTGTCATTGACTCATTCCAATTAATTCCCAGACCGCAGGCTTACGTGTAGCACAGCCTAGTAAATTCTGCATGCGGCTTAACACCTTTTACGCCCACACAACTTGCCATGCTATTGGGTCCACTTTTCCAGGGACACATCCATATTTCTATTTCGTGGTTACATAGGTCATGAGTTCTTGAGCTTGTTCCGACAAGCGAGTATTATTCAATGGAAGTGGGGAACCTAAGGCCTCACTCCGTCCCTCCACTGGAGTCCTGGTTTTCGAAAGAAGACACCGGTTTTCTAACTTTGGCAGCTGGACTATGTCGTGCGCTCGCCACCAAGGTCTCCCATATTCCTGCCACTTGGTGGCTCTGCGTGCTGCTGTTTGAGCACCGCGAGGTAACTACTTCAGCGTTTCCTTCTGATTTTGCTTCTAAGATGCTGCCTCGCGCGCATTTTTAACGCCGCTCACATCCGACGTCGGCTGTCACGCCAGTAATGGGATCGGACTGCTTGCTTGCTGTGTGCCCTGACGTCGTCCTTCGGTCCTGTTTGGACAGAGCAGTTTAGCTCACCACTAGCCGGTTTTCTCTTCGGTGTCTGATTGCAATTGGGCTCATCGGTGATTACTAACGGATCTATTCGCCTGCCAGGATAAGCACATTGCCAAGGTTTTAAGACGATTATCCAATGGAGCAGGTTCCCAATTACACATCGCCCTACTGACACTGGTCGGATCTACATGAGCAATCAGTGTGCGGCCAACGGTTTTGCCGTCAACGGGTGCCCCTCATGTGGCAAGTGATTTCCATCTAAACACTTCATTAATTTTTTTCTGCGACCCTCTCCAGGTTTCTTCTTAGTTGTTCATTGTTATCTAGAATTGGACCCCATGTTAATCCCATGCTCTGCCAGATCCCGGACAACCTTGTAAGCCCGGATTAAGCCATTTCTTTCAGAAGACTACAAGTCGGATGCCTTTGATCTCTACCCAAATATCAAGTGCATCAGCCCTCCAAATTAGCGTGCAAAAAATACGATGTGCCCGTGCCACTTTTGATATCTCCTGCCCTATGTGGCCTCCATGCCTGGCACGATATGTTGAATTCAGTCAAAAAATACCTTGAACAACCACAGAGGGGTTTCCATATACTGCAGCCCTTTTGGGTTGACCTTGGGCGCTTTTTGACTTCGCATACTAGGTTTGAAGTCCAGGATCACTACTACCACAAGATTCAGTGGTTATTCTGTTTGCTTCAGAGTGTCTTGTTTCCCGGTTAAACCCAAATGACGATGGGACTGACTTCTCCTTCCATGAGTCGCTGGTACTTGCCAAAAGTTAACGGAAGATCCCATCTCACGAACCGCTGGTTAACTTTGTCTGGATGCCTTTAGTTTTTGCCGTCCCTAATAATTTGTTGCCATTCATAGGTATAAAGTACAGATTTTGCAACCCGTCGATCACGTCGCTGGCATATGCCAGGAACAGCAGTGGTTCCAAGACAGACCCCCGAGGCAACCTGCTGTTCAGGGGTCCTATAACTGATAAGCATTCTTCGGCTCTCACGCCGAAATGTCTACCCTCTAGACTGCGTGTCATCGGTTGTTCAGCTCAGAGTTCAATCTGAAAGCCTTTCCGTCCAAGAACTCTGTGGTTAACGGGATCGAGGGCCTTCTGCAAGTCCAGATAGCAAACTGCATACCTTTTGCTCCTATTCATCTCACATATTACTTCGTCTGGGACGCCTGTTAATTTGGTCAAGCACGAGCGTTTGCGCCAAAACCATTTTGGTCATCTATCGTTAAACTGTTTTAAATAAGTGATTGACTGTCCTGTTCGACAGGCTCATCCCGAAGGTTTTTGGTGCGACGGATGTCAGACGGGTCTGTGGGTTCTATGGTTGTCGCCGTCCCGCCCTTACGCACTGACATGAACTAGGACCTCAACCAGACCCTGGAAGTTGCTCTTCATTTGGCGATGTGTTATAGAGCTCAGTCACTCAAAAAGCTTTACTGATTCCGCCAACCTGGATATTGTCTTCATTAATAAGTCCTGGCTTAACGAGGATATACCTAAAATTGCGACCTGCCTTGCGGAATACCAATCTATTAGATGCAGAAGAAACGGGTACCGTGGGGGCGGTTTCCTTGGGTACATAGGGCAGAGCTTGTTAACCTCTGGAATGTATCCCACTCTCGAACTGATCAAGGTGTCCCCCTACGCTTTCTATATGATTATTATTTACTGCCCTCGAGGGACAACTGAATTTGGGCTCACCTGTAAGCGAATGCATTTAGCTATCTTGTCCTCTTTCTACCGACGTCCGAAATTATTGCCGTGGACTTTAACCTCTCCGGATTGTGCTGATATACGGTTATGACACTAAAAAACCAAGTATCATTCGTCTCTCGCTTATATAATGGGAGTTGGACGAGGCATATTACGTCACCAGACCAGAAATAATAATATATTAGAGCTCATCATTACGCATACTGGCTATCACACGTCGGTCTACGTCGCAAACAAGTTTCCAGGAGGCGACCACCGGGTAGTTCATGGTTGGATCCAAATTTGCGCGTCTCTGCGCAACCATCTTATCGACACAATTCAGCTGCCTCGTATTAATTTGCAGCTGCTACCCTCTTTAGCACGCCATCTTGACTGAGGGAACTTTGTCCTATCTACTGACTTCCAGAAGTCTGCACGCGAACTTTATCTCAACAGGGCTAGCTGAATTTCAAAACTGATCACTAACGAACAAGTAAGTTGAAGAAAACATCATAACGTATCATTTTGTAAGCCAAAATCGCTGAGTTACGAAGCAAGCTTCATTGGCACATGACGATTCCGAGTTAATTCTGTTGCACTGTCTGTCTGAAAGCATCTCTCGCCTTGGTGCATCTCTCCTTCGGAAAGAAGAAGGTGAGGCGCTGAGACATGAAAATAACCCCATAAAACCTTCAAACATATGCCACGTAATGTTCCATGATATGAAGCCTGAGGTACACTTCCAAATCTTGGTGGATGGTAAGTCTGTGATAACTTCAAAGGACAGCTGAGCGTTCAATCACGGCTTCGTCTCCTTCATGGCTCCATTCAGGGTCAGTGACCCACAGCAACTTTAGAATGGAAATAACCCGATCTTGCTTACTGTATCCGTCGACGTTAAGGCCATTGCATGACAATAGCAGGTTTTACTGCAGGCACTCGTGAAGACTCTGACGGCACCCTGTCTGTAGCTGTCGTTCATAGTGGCTACACTTAACTTTACCACTGCTCAACCTTTTTACAATTTCAACGAACTCTGACGTATTTTCGATTCACCGGAAGCATTTTGCAATAATTCCGAGCCATAAGGATGGATCCTTGCATTAGTTGTCCAATTATTGTCTCATTGACCATGAGTCTGTTTTCTCCAGGGATATGGAAAAGGCGGCAAAGTGTTCCGTCGTGGACCACCTTTTAGCTCCCAACCTCCTTAGCCCCAAACAGCACGGATTTCTCTAGTTTCGTTTATGCTCAACCTGTCACTTTGACTTCTTTAAACCTTCAACCAATCTAGCGAACTGGGGCATGGCTTTTGCAAAGGACTTTAACCGTGTCCCTCACCCGCACTTTTTATCTGAATTCAGCATCATCGGCACCCTTCTATTCTGGTTTTCTTATTATCTAACCCAAGTAGTGGAAGTGGTCTTCCTCTATGGTATTAACTCATCCTAAAACTGCCACTAGTGGCTTCGTGCAGGTTAGCGTACTAAGTCCCCAGTTATTCCTTATGTATCTTGATGACAAACTAAACTCAATATCTCATGGCGTCCCTTTTCTGTTAGTTGATGACAGAAAACTAGTTAATCCTGTTAAGCCCGATGAAGTTAGTACTGCGTTTGGAGAAATCCATGCTGATTTGTTTGCTTGGACTGTTGGCGTACCTCCTTGATGGTAAACCTTTCTACCGAAAAGAGCGAAATACTCACACATGGATGTGCAATACCTAAAGGTTCAATTTTGCTACGTGGATCTCCCACCGAATGTGGATCCACAATTCGTGACCTTGGTCTCAACTACCCAGCTTCTCTAAATTTCTTAGAGCACGTAGTTATTCAGCCGTCTAAAGCTGGACAAAAGACGAGTGTGCTTTTTCGCAAAACTGAAACCATCCGACAGCATCCTCAGCATTTATAAAATACCCATTCGACCCCTCCTTGAATGTGACACTTTGATATAATCCGGTACACCGAAGTCGGATAGGATGTCCATTGATGCTGTTCAAAGACGCTTCACCAAGCAAATGATCGGTTGGTCGACAGTTCCAAATTACTAGCATCGGTGTTAAGTACTCAAACTTGAGCCACTTTGTCTACGGCAGCTGAAATATACCCGGGTTTTCACATGGCCTGGCGAACAGGCATTCCTTCTCCATCGATCCACCTACAATCTCCTTCGCCAGCCCCTACTCTTTCCGTTATAGGTCTCTAACCATCCATACATAAATTATCAGATACTCTTCAAGGTAGCATTTCTTTCTTGTGTTTCTTTGGAATCTCTCTCTGTCCTACAATTCGCATGGCAAAACCTGAACCTAGTAGCAGTAAATACGGTAAATACATGGCACTAAACGTAGGTCGGAGATAGTCATTGCAGGTAAGTTAACGCCCTGGTCCGCTTGTTTTTCTCCTACCGTCCCCAGCCAGCCAAACTTCCTTCTTCTAAAGAAGCGGTGTAATTCTGTGGTAACAAGAACTTCCGTGGATTCAGCATTTTCTTTCTCGAAAAATATTTTACCGCCTTTACCCTCATGATATTTGTTCTAATCCGTTTGCCTTCGCACCTTCCATTCTTTCGGCCACAGCATATTAACGAATCGTCCTCTTTCCTGTGAATTATTTTTCCCTCAGGTGACCCACCTAAAAGACTCTGTGCGAATTACAAAATGGAATGAGGCTTTGTAATGGCTTCGTTCAAGCCACCGGCACATGATTCAAAAAAACAAGGTGCGCTCCTCCGTATGATTGCTTATCCGTTCTTTCCTATTCCAAAGCCCTATGCAATAAAAACTGTGTTGAAATAGCAACAAGATCACGTCTTACAAGCGCACAGAAACAGAGTACCCGCAGCAGTAGCAAAATTTGTAAAAGTTGCTTGGAGCGGCCATGGTAAGTTCCTATATGTGCTCAACCACCTGGTTGTTATGGGAAAAATAAATATAAAGAATGAAGCAGGACTGTAGAGAAAAAAGACCATCGTCAGCATTGGGTTTATCTCTCACTAGCTTAGACACGATCCTGCAAAAGAGAAGACCCCATACTGCCCGTGTTTACCCGATAGTCTGCTGGCTCTTAAGCTATAGACCTATTGGTGTAATAATACAGGTGGCTGTACAAGTATATTCGTAGACCTGCCCATCTATGTTTTCGTCTAATTTCCCTGTCTTTCATATGCACGTCTTCACCTATGATCAAGTCCTCCGAAACGACCATCAAGTTGTCACGTTCAGACTCCTTAACACTATTTGCAACCTTGTTATTTCAAAGGTTCACATCTACTATCACCCGGCCCAAATTGGAAGATGCCATTTTTTTCTGTCATTATTGTTTATTCTACATCATCTGAGGACGAATATTCTGATTTAGTCCCCAGTCCGTTTTAGTACCGGAAAAACTTTATCAGCGACAGCCCCGTCCACTCACCACGGTAACCGTTCCGATTTCTCTCATCTTTTTAACCTTTTAACCTTATTTTGCTAACTTTGGCTCCTGAACCGACCGCATTCACCAAGTTATTTAAGGCCTAAGATCCAACCCATCCACATATGTTTAATTGGCCTCTATGTTCCGTTAAACCCCATCTGAAGGCACAAAAGAAAAAAATATACTAGTGCAATCTGAAAATACAAAAGATTATTCCTTTCTGACCGCTGGACAAATGGAAAAGTTCGAACCAATTTAAGAGCGGATCTTCCCATGGCACGTCACCATGCCCAACGTTGTTCAACTCGTGTCAATACCCTTCATGTGTACCCCGCTTTCCCATCCACAAATAGCGGTCTTTTTATTTACTTATTTATTTATGCTTATCTTTTTCCTTGCCACTGAAGATAATCCTTTGGCCAGAACACTTCCCAGACTGCTGTTTCCTCTTCATTATTCTGGGCTGTCTAGAAGCCCCGCGTATAATTCTCCAGGTCGAACTAAAAGATCTGCTTCTCATCCCGTGCCAAAATACCTTACTTGATTCTCCAGTGGAAGCTTAAGGCCTTCGCGGAACGGGAGATCGCGTTGTGTGGTTCCAACGGCCAGGTGTTGTGAGCAGGAAATACTTCATGTTTACACAGCATGACCTGATGGAGGCTAACCTGCCCGTCGATTAACAGTGAATATGTACAAAATCACCGACATGCAAGGCCTGAGGTTCACTTACCGTCATAGGTGCATATATTCTCCTCAAGTATCCCTTGGAGCTTTATTCTCCCTGCGACCACCAGAAATGTGATCCAACATTAAAGGGGACACAAAAGATCCGTTCTTACTCTACATGGACTTTGATATTGCAAACTACTCCTCATTTTCATCCCCTGCGTTTGTTGATGCTAATTCCCACCCTGCCTTCAAGCAGTGAATCATAACGATCCACGTCATTGTTTCGCTCCTTTCCACACTTCCATGCGGTTTCTGTTTATTTCCTTGGTTGCAGAAATCATCGCACAATGCATAACCCTTAGCTTCCATCTCCATTTTCATGATTTTGTCTGTTGCCTTTCTTCGTTTTTTCTTCCAGCCATTTGGGCCGGGTTTCCAATATTTCATCCATCAATCAGGATTCATTGAATGTCACTGTCACAGATTACCTTACGCGGACTTAAAACATGCCGAATTCTGCCAACCTCGACCACATCTTGACATTTACCGGTGTTCTCCAACCTAATTTTTCTGCTGTACGCATTGTTGGTGCATCTAAACGCGGAGCATCTTTCTGAACACGACATATGTTAACCTTCTGGAAATTCTGTACTGCTCAATGAGTTGTGTTATACCAATGAAACGCTTGATCATGAAACCAAGCATGCCTTTCAGTGTCTTCGAGAAATACCGCCAGATTATTAATAATAATCGGACAAATCTCTATCAAATTGCTTGGATCACGTGTTGAACCATTCCATATGCTTGCATGCGCTACAGCAGCTGATGTCAAAAAGAGTGTTCTGGGATTGCCTCACGGGCTCAGCCAATCTCAGTAGTGGTAAAATCACCATGACAATAGCCCCTACAGTCACACCGAAAAATGAAACAGTTGTGTCCTGCTGCCGGCCATGTTAGACACACTTACAACTGAGATCCTGGAGCCTCCATCTGCCTTGATGATTTGAAAAGCTCATATTTTTCGGACTCTTATATGGTAGCCTTTATCAGCACCGTGTATTTTAGCTACTAGACTAGGTACATCTTCCTCTCTTCTCCCATTCCTTTATCCATTCTAATTAATGAATTAGCTGTATACCGCCTCCGGCTGCATCTGGGTTTCAGTGACATCCACCAGTTTACGTGCAGAATCCTGAATTGCAAATCTGGCTGCTTTTAACAACTGCGGCATTTGTATAAGCTCCTCTTGTGAGGCGTCTCTGCCGACATTTTAGCCACTGAACGGGAGGGTGTCTCAAATGTTGTGGAGCTACCCCCAAGGCCCTCGGTTGCTTTTTGTTTGACAGAGGGGAACCCTATTCCTGCCTCCTCACTTCCGGCATCCCTTCCCCGGTTCCTCCGATGCGTGACATCTATGAATTTCTGTTCCAGATCTTGTTGGCCAGTTGTTGCTTCTTTACGACTCTCATCTACAGCCCCAATGTACGGGGTAGATCTAGATTGGCATCCTCATCCAAATTCGGACTTCACGATTTAGGCATTTGCGACCACGCTGTGCTGAATCCCGGAGATCCACCTTTGGTAACTTTGGGACCAATCCTGTTGATAGTGTTAGTGTCCGGTTCCGTTTGAATCTCTTCCCTGATGACCGTTTTGTTTGGTCATTTGCTGCGAGGAATCTGTCCGCATGCTGCAGATTGGCGAACTCTAACAAAGCCAGCCCTGGATCTCGTTCTCAAATCAAACCAAGTAAGTTTCTATGAAGCTGGGATGTAGCCAGATTTGTCGTCCAATTTAGTGCGCCTGAGACCCTCCCTTTCCCCAATTGTTGCGACGGGGAGAAACAGAAGTTAGTCATTCCAGCGGCCAGTGTTGATTTTACTGGATTATAAAAGACAACCGGCCATCCAGTGGCCAACTCTGTAATCAATTATACACATGTATACTGGGGACCAAATTGCCTAACTGGCCACCCCAAGGACAACATTAGTACGGCCATCGATCTCGAACTACCCATCACACGTAGCGCTCAGAAAAGCGGGGGATTCAATGTGAACTCACGGCTTGGCGTCGTCCGACTAGGAAGTCGTGCAACGCACACTTACGTACTGTACGTGTGGCCATACTGAGGTTCTAAACCGCTCCAAAGTTTGGCGTTGTTGAGCTCGAGAAGACCCTGGCATCTGCCAGGAGGCAGCAAAGCATCACAGCTAGTTGCTCTCTAGTGGTTGCCTCTTTAATTTTTTGATTCCTTTTTTACCTAGAGTACCGGCTTTCTATTACTTTTCCCCATTTTTCTCTTGTTGTTTTTTATTCTTCTCGTTTTACTCTGTCGTCGCACATGTCCCCCAATACTCCGATCCCTTTCTTTTTATCATCCCTTTATCTTGTTTTTACCATATAATTCCTCTCGCTCTCTCACTTACCATTTTTGTTGGATGATATGGCTTTATCACGGTGTATCCGAGTGGCCATCAGACAGCTTAAGCAGGAGATGGGACGACGCCCCCATCTAAGTTAACGTTAGTTCTCCGGGCACACGGATAACGCACGGGACAGAAGTAACCGCAACGGTCAAACGAGCTTTCAGGTCAGTTTGTTGATGGCACGCTGCCCTGGATTCCAACACTGCGTGGCATTCGAAGTGCGCGGTTTCGTGAGCAGGTCACACTTTCCAATGCAATACAGAATAACCCCTGAGCCAGTGCAAATTTTTCCTCTGCTGGTTAACCCAACATCTTGGCGTCGTCCGCGAAAGACAGCCGGGTAATTTCAGGGTCCTGACACCGACCCTTGAGGAGCGTTGCTCTTGACTTCAGGTTCAGCTGAGTTCATGTTTCACAAGACGCGTTTTGGCCTTCGTCAGTAATGTCCAGTTTAGATCGTTTCCATTTTCATTCCCATTTAGGTTCATCATCATCACCGTTCAGCGTTAAACAGCAAGACAAGCCTCACTGACCGCTGCCTTTCCCCAGAGTTACACGTTTATATAAAAAGAGTGAATATCCAAAGGGAACAGGCGGGAAAAGAGAAGATACTGCTGCAGCCAACACACGGAACACAGTCTAACTGTGCAAACGCACGTGTTTTCAATCTTTCTCATTCGACAGAAAATGACAGCACGATCGCCACTGTTCACGGTTCACTGCCATATCCTAAAGTGTCTCCAGCCAGCAGGTCGACGAGTCTTTCGGACCCTAACCGCGAAGGCGTGAGACACCTAGTTTACCTAACTTCGCTGTACATTTTCTCATCCCACGTTGCCACGTCATCTGTTGGCCTCCACATGGCTTCTTCCATTCCTTAGGAGGAACACAAAATAGGGCACGGTATGGTAGACGAGTGTTCGTCATACGCAACACGTGACCCAACCAGCGTAGTCTACTAAGTTTCATACGCTGAAACAAGCTATTCTCAGAAGTGGCACCCAATACCAGATTCCTAACCTCAATATTACTTCACTGCCGTCACTTTCATCTCAAGTTCTCGATAACAGGTTCGTACGTTAAGGATAGCGGGTTGTGCGAAAGACTTCTGCAAGTTGACGCGAGTAGCTCGGTCGCTACGGTCTCGGCGAATCCGCACAAGAAGGTAAGCTGAACGCATCTGCAGGAATCCGTACTACTACGACTTTGCAACTTCAGTGAAATTATCAGGCGGTGACGCCAACATGTAGTGCATCAATCCTAGCGTAATTGCTGCCGATGCCTTTGATATACGCATATCTTACTGCGGTTATCCTAAATTCCTGGACTATTGCAGTCGGTTAGGAGCACGCAGCTATCCGAAGCGGTAGTTATACGGCCTCATCTAATCGTGCAGCCTCCTCTGCCATGTCCAGTTATCATAGTTCGGCGCTTGCATGTCGTCCAGGGCTCCTGTATATGTATACTTTTGCTACTTTGGCAATGGGTGTCAGAGCACTATTGTCCAAAATTGCTGAGCCGGGAAACTGCGTTATCCTCTGACATTGTCTTATTCTCGTGCCTGTTTTGTTCATTTGGGGTTCCTCAGACTCGTGAAGTAGGTGGCACAGTGCACGTGCGCTGTCGGTAGATCTATGGTCGCATAAGCTTCTTCCATTTCCAGTTCTGATGCTCCTTACGGTCCGGATTGCCTTCCTATATAGCATCTTCTCATCGAACGTGCGTGGTCCAGTTGACGAGTTGAACAGTGAATTGACCGATGGGGTACCACCGCTTTGTCGAGCGCCACTGTAGCCGTTTGTCGGAGAGTGAAGCTGATATAGTTCACTGGTCCCACATTCGTCTCACTGCGAACCTTAGGTAGGGCGATGTAGATTATCTTCGCAACACCTTCACAGACTTCGTTGCATCCTTCCGAGGGAGAAGCACTGATAGTGCCGGTCGATCCTACAGAGTGGAAAGCATCTTCAAGTCGAGGGAAGTCACGATCATAGGCGGCCGGTGCGGTGTGGCGCGTTTTCGAGTACCTGTCAAAGAGCGAATATATTGGTCGATGTAACTCTCGACCTGGCCGAAATCCGGACCCTGTTGGTTGCGGACTGATTTACTCTCTCTGGCGAATCGGTGGCAAACGGCGCAGCATTCACATCGCAAGCTAACGCCTTAGTAACTTTTATTCTAGAAATGTAGACCTTATATACCACGATGACTGCGCAATCATCCGGTACCCTCTGAAATGGGTATAACATCAGTGACTCACCCCACCGTTGCCGGAATACGGCTTCACTCGTTCCAAATAGAATCCAACGAACAAGGAGGGCATTTCATCAGCACTTCTCGCACATCAAGTTCGAAATAGAACTGGTGAGGAAGTTCATCCGGACCGGGCAAAGCTTTTCCCATTCTCAGAAAGCCCGGAATATCATCGAGCTCTCACTTTCCAATTCCGTATTGAAGAACGGTCAAGTTGACACCGTCCGCGAGGATTCACTAGCTCCAGACGTCGTACTAGATAACGATAGCGCGTTGCCAGTGGTATTGAACATGATCCCTTGAATATGTTCTGCCCAATCGGTCCTAGTCTTTCTTGTCTAACCATGGTGATACAGCTCTGACCGCGATCCTTATCGCACACATATACTTCAACCTAACCGACGTTCGGCGCGCCCAGCGTGCTGCTGCGCAATAAGCTTAAACAAGTCTTCTGACCTGTCACCAGGTGAAGCGTGACGCGGCATGTCATCTCTTCGGCCACCTTAACTCTCAGCCAGTTTTTCGCTCGGATCAATTAAGGCTCTATCGTCTAACTGACGACTTGCAGATTGTGCGAGCCGCGCGATCTTATCAGCTTCCTTGCAGTGTGGGCATGCAAGGCTCGCGTTTTTGCTGCTCATTAGACCAACGCGAGCGTCCTGTGCGAGATTCATTTGTCTTGTTTGTTAATTGAACGTGTATATGTAGAGACACAAAGGCGAATCTGCTGCCAAGATTGATTAGATATACCTCTTGATTTGGATCCCACTGCTCGTGCTACATTGGGCGTCTCGTTTGATTTCTTAGTGTCTCCGATAGTTTCTGTTCGTAGCTGTTGCGAACAGGTCCGAATCACACAGACGTTGACAGCCATCGGATTTGTGCCTGGCGTCGATGGCCGATTCATCTGCCAAGCAAAAATCGGCCAGGTAAAGAGCGTAAGCTGTGTCATTGGCTCCGATTCGGTGCGTTTAATCGTGTACCAGTTATTTTCTACCTCAGTCGTGGACAGAACCCTCGTCGCCTAACTGGTAAGCGCTAACGTGCGACGTAGTGGTCATATCGAGGACTTTAGTGTACCTTCGAGTTAGAGGCGCCATGGTCCGCTGTTGCGAACGCGAGCTGTGGTCGGACTTCGTAACGCAGAGTAGGAGATATGAAATGATGTCTTGCAGCAGAGAATGGAGTAATTTGGGGGGAAAAAAAAAATAAAAAAAAAAAAAAAAAAAAAAATCCCTTTATCTCCGCCCCCGCCGTGTGCCTGTGTCGCTGTGCAGGCAGGCGCATCTGGCCCACGCGTTAGTTTTATCTAGCTAAAAGCAAGACTTTTGTCCGAGCACTAAAGTTGTCCACTTGTGCATTAAAGCGTCATCTCTCCTACCAGGCGCATGTCAGATTGCGTTGTGTCTCTTCCGAACAAGAGGTGACTGGAGGTTATCGTAAGAATTTCGTCTTTCTCCATATCATGCTGCAGTCTGTGGGACGTATGGCCCGAGATATACAATAAACTTACCTCTTAACCTTAGCTAATCTGCTTTTCGGACGCCAACTGACTCCCTGCGTCTCTATCGCCGCACAAGCGACTTGTTGATACTGGGATCCATCTCAAAATGGTGCTAGCTTCGCTTTGCTGCCTACCAAGACTTATTTCCTTGGTACATAATGATGGGTTCATTATCTGGGAGGAGAGATATAAACAACGGAGGCCACGTTGAGACGTCTCTATCTATCTTTTATCTTTCTTCTACGCTGCGGAAGAAAATGTCTTGACGAGACGTTTGGCGCAGTTAGCTGAATTACTCTACTCGAATCCTGAATTCGTGTTTCACTCACACAGCAGACATCAATCGAAAGTGAGTCCACTGTCAAAGCCAAACACGCCTGTTGGCCAGCCTGCATTAAAGTGCGCACAATGAAGGAACCGAGATTCAGAGGCTGACGAGGCTTGAGAAAATGTGAGCTAACGGACTGAAAACCACCTACTACACTATTTGACAATAAACTTTTGAGAGTATCGGGCGTGTTATCAATTGAAATACTATGGGTAGGCAGAGCGGGCAAACAGATTGGGTTGGAGATAGACGAGACAGGTTGAATAAAAGAGAGGGAACTCTGAGCAGTAGCATAACTATCACTACCCACCCCACCTGCGCTCGATGCAATGGGCAGTGCGGTCCTGATTATCCTGCGCGACGACCGATGCAGTATGGAAATATTTGTAGGCGTGTAACTCATGGGGAATAATGGACGGGTACTGCTAGGGAGTCCAGCCGCTAAGCAGAAGAACGATTAGGGTTCTCAACCAAAGCCTTTGGTTCTGACAAGAACCTGACCGCCAGGCAGTGGGGCACGGCTGAGTGGAAGCTCATCTACTTGGATCAATTAATCATCCATTAGTTTCTCTGACTGAGCTGCCAACTCGGATCAACGCCCAACTAGGAGGACCAGGAGATTACTTTCTCAAGGCTCTACCCATTGTCCTTCGAGGCATGATTGGATCTCTGGCTTCAGATAAGCCATCCTGTATAGCTCGTTGGATCATGGAGGCACGCAAGCCGTCACACTACGTCAAGGTGTAGTCTCGTTGTGACGGCAGTTAGGTTACAGATGCCTAATCTTGCAGATGGTTTTACGAAAAGCACGTCCAGTCAAATGGTACTTTGCAGTCAGGAGGGTTAAAGGCTCATTCAGACTCTGCGTTGAAATCAGAGACCTTGCATTTTGCTCTAATTTTAATATCTACTTATTTCTAACATTCTCATCAGTCCCAAAATTCACACGGTCTTCTCCAAAGAAAAGGCCGGACGTTTTCCAGTCTTCTTCTGATTTCAACCTCTGATCTTACCTCGATTACTTCCTCTGGCGTCTGTTTCCAGTCAGCCATCAGTTCAGTCCTGTTTTCACAGGACAGAAGTGACCGCAGCAGTCAAGCGAGCGTTCACGTCGGTTTGTCGTCGGCACGCTGCCCTGGATTCCAACATTGCGTGGCGTTCGAAGTTTGCCGTTTCATTTAAGGCTGTACATATATACATGTTTTTACGTTGTGGGCAAATATACAAGGCGGAGAACGAGAACTAGTAATTCCGACCACAGCCCGCACTAAAGACCCTACTGACGAGGAACGAACAGCGCTGTCGGGCAACCTGTTGCAAATTGGCGCGACCCGGTTCGTGAAAACATCGATCACTTAATCCCAGCCTAACTGGGCTCGGCTGTTGCTTTGGCTTATGGATTTTTACGATAAATGAACGCCAGACGGGGTTACCCCAGAGAACCAGACAAGCATCCAGTTTTATTTTACCGGTATGCAGTGAGATAGGAGACTGCTATATCCGGGCATAGTTAAGCTCAGTCTTCTTAGGACAAGATTCTGTCCGCGCTATTCCTGTGTCTAAAACTTTCTATTGCACGCAATCCGGCTGGGCGTCCTACTCTTCTAGGTCCAGTTCAGTGTGTCTGGCCAAATGAAACGAGATACAGAAGAAATCTTGCTTAGACGGACATTAGAACCGTGGGTTCACAACGGCTTAGGAATATAATTTGAAAAACCATTACGTCGATATTCATGACGTTGCCCTATTCGGTTGATCTGCGCCGGCCTGAAGGATCAGGGACCATAAACATCATGAATCAGGCATAAACCTACCCAATTTGCTTGAACTTATACCTGCTCACACTGGCCTCCGGTGAACTGGGTCCCATTTAGGCTGGTGCTGTTCTGGTATTTTTATTTCAGAAACTTGACGGGATAAATGATTCATGGCCCACCGCATAGTTCAGTTGGGAGGCCGCATTCAACCCATTGTCTTGATTTACTAAACTTCCAGAACTTGACCCTCTTATATTTCCTATTGCTTCATATTTCCAGTACTGGATAGCTGAGAGCAGCAGAATACGCTAAGCAAGGACGTACATTTTCTGGTTCGACTTATTATTACAGTGACCAAAAATCCAGCCCGCGCCCCCGAACATCCATGGCTTTGAGTCCCCCAGCCAAACATCCTTTGTATCGAGTGAACGTAAAGGTAGCCGTTCACATATTTCGAACTAATAACCTGCGAATGGTGAATGATCAAAATCCTGGCTAAGGAAAACATCGGGAAAACGTTTCTTCGACCGGAATTCATGAACATACAGTTCTATGATGTGCATGTTTTCGCGTCCATCAGATAATTCGCCGTGTGATATTATTGCTTAGCTCATCATAAGGAAACCATGGAAACACCGCACAGCTGTTTCATTTTTGTTAGGGATCAACAGAAGTGCATAACCACCGCGTCCGAAATGGGACGCAAACCTGGGCGAAAAATTTTCAGTCGAACGCCTTAGATATTACGCTGCTGGACAGGCTCTGAACGGATTGTTCAAATGCACCACCGACATGTGCACATCTGGTGATTCTCAGTAAATACGAAACTTCAGTGCATTTCTTTCTTGGTTTCTCAACGGCAAAATGAGCGATGGCATCAACTGGTGAATTTTTGTATGAAAACATTCAACATCCTACTGCTCGCATGTTTTCTCGATATATTTTTTCGCACTCACCTTGAGGTTTTGGCACACTCATTTGCAATCAGCGTTCTGCATCTGTGTGATCGCAATCATACGGTTTGCTTATGCTGGTATATTAAACAGATTTATCGTAGGTTCACGGCTCAATGGCTGGTCGGATTTGTCTTGGTACGTTTGCTACCTATGAGATTTTATTCTGTATTCTTATCGGGATTTATTCTGGGACTAGACCAGAATTAAAAGATGAGTGGGATGAGCCAGTGTGCTCCTTGCGGTAGACGGAAAGACTGCAAAATTCATTGACTGACCTATATAATCCACTACATTCCGGGGATCCACTAGTCAGCATTTGCTTTGCAGTGGTGCCATGATGCACCGCAAAACATTTCTCTCATACTGAGATCATACAAGAACAGATCTTTCAGGCTTATCTTGTTCGATCTGGATCGAAAGGATGAAAATGTGTGCGGAAGTGAAGTTGTTACCGGCGGCGAGGGGGGTGAGAAGAAGAAAGATGGAAGGCTCAAACACCGCGACGGTTGGCGGTTGCCCCTGCGTCACATCCCCCGAACGTCCCGAAAGCTGCGCACTGATGTGGTTCCTGTTTGTGTCCTTGCATACGCCGGAGGTAGTCCTCGATTGTAGTCCCTCCTGCTCACATTTTTTGTTTTTCTTCCTCCGCCGCTTATTTCTTTCAATTATTTCCCCTCTTTCTTTTTTGTTTATTTGGCAGTTATATTTGTGTAATTCGTGGCCTGCCTGTTGTGGCTGTAGCAGCATTCTGTTTCACTCACGTCCCAAATTCATTCGATTTTGGCACTCGCCATGTTTTTCTTTCTTTCCTTAAATGACGGTGAGGTTTCTTCAACTAATCTGTCTCTGGGCTGTCTTGATCTGCGTTACTCCGGATCTCCGTGGAGCTATTTAGCATCGGCGCCGGTTCCCTACGCAGTTTACTTCGTCTTTTATCTTTCCTTTTTGTTCATTATTCGTAATCCTCTGTGAGTGACATATATTTTACTGCCATCGAACAATTGATGTTCTTGCTCGAGAGAAATATTGCGGGCGTTAAAGATCTACAATTTGAACTGAAGTGATTGATTGATGTTAGGCTTCCGTGCGAATGCCGAAAACCATATCTTGCCTGCCGATCATTTCGGATGAACATGGTGCTGCTTCCGGCCTATTCCAGTACCATTAGACGCGGGCGGCCACCCGCTGTCGGTCAGAGAAGGCCAAAAGCACCAAGAGATGAATATGGGAAGTCCAGGAACTTGTCTTAACAGTACAACGAGTCAGTGACTTATTCACTGGAGTAGACAAGAGTAAACGTATATAAGCAAACAATATTTATCATCCATTCATTCATTCATTCAGTCCATCAAGGCTATCAAAGTCTCTGGTGCTGATTCGAATGCCGTCAACGGTGTCTCGATTGGCGCAGTGCGGTAAATGTTATCTAACCGTCTGTTGGAGGATCTTTCGAATGCTGTCTGCACCAGCGTCTCCAGTAATGAATCCAAAGAGCGATATACACTAACAGGAAAATTTTTCCCCGGCCCTGAGACTTGGACCCTATCTTTTCGGCTTCAGTGAATGAACGTGCAACGGGATGTGGCAGCAAGTTTGAAAGGTATCTCCTGGAATCCTCTTTCCTCCTTGTGAGAGCTCTTGGTAGCACGTGGCCCCCTCTTAATTGGCCATGTTCCATGGTACACAGGTTTAAAGTGTAAAATCTTCCGAATTATGCTAACTTCTTGAGACCGCATGCTGAAGTTTGGCTTTCATTTGAGCTTTCGCATCAATATTTTTGTCATTTCTTGGGGTTCGCGGGCAGGACTGGATGTTTGCTTCAAAATATCGACTAACTGTTGTGTTGCCAAGTTTGGTTGGTCTATGCACACACTGAAGCAAAAGACACACGTACTCGCAGTGCACGATATCCCAGGAGCCCAGCCTGTAGTCCAGTAGGACACGAACACACACGGAGGTTGGAGACACAAAATGTTCGGGCTCAAGACTCTAGGCCCGTAGTCGCACAACGAATGGAACAGATCTGCTGCTCCCTCGAATGAGCAGCCACACGGAACAATAAGCGACGCGAAATACGAACAGCTAGCCTAGCTCGCTAGCGAAAGAGCGAAGACGAACATAGAGTACCGCCGCGCGTTTATTGGTGACCCACCAACACAAGTCACAATTCAAGTGAGCTCTATCGTTTGTATAGTTTTGTTGGGTGGCCTTGATCGATGTGTGGACTAGCCAATCACAGAACGGGCTTTTGTGAATCTTTTCGCGGACATATAAAAATATTCAACCGCGCAATATTTAAAATAATGTCAATTTCGAAATATTAAGAAAAGGATGGATTCTTTTGAAAAATTAGTAGCAGAAATGAAATCTACGGCTCCGAAAACCTTGGAATGTTCATCGACTATAGCGCTGACTGATGTTGGAAAAACCCTGGAAAACCTGCCTGAAACGCTACTGAGGTGGCCCAGCCTGAGCGTAGACCTCCAAGCTAACACGTTCGGTTTGCTGTCCGCGACGGGCCTTTTGCCAAAATGGACCTCAGATCTCTCGCCCTAATTGTTATTTTCCGCATTTTCCCGCGTTTTCCCATCGACCTGATGTCCACCGACATTAATTTTCTTGTAATTAGGTAAATTGAAAGAGAGATGGTTGACGACGGACTACCGACGTAGTCTAAAGAGACCTGCCGGAAGTGAATGCGCGTCTGGCGCAGCTTCCACCCCAGGGCAGCTCTTTACGTCATCTGTGTACAGGAGGACTTTGAAGCCCATTTGCAGGGAAAGACCATTCACAAAATTGGCCAACAGTCGTCGGCCTAGACTGGAATCCTGTATCACCTTGCTCGGGGCAATAAAACTGGTGAAAAGAAATCCATTCACTCAAACTCGGAATTCATATATTTTGCAGTTATTGCGGCATCCAAGTAAAGACAATTTCGTCCATCCCTATGTCCTCTAACCGCTCTAAAGTTAAAGGGCAACTCGCCTGATCAAAAAGCTTTGAGAATTCTAATGAGGTGACGTGTAGCTCAGCAGCTCTGTCAGTAGCCACGATACGGCAGTCTGGAGATTCAAAGAGATGCTTTCAATGCTGTATGTTTTTTCAGCTCGCACTCTGCCTAGTGCAGGTGGCTGTCCTCAAGGAAGTCGCGCAGGGCAGAGTTGGTTAGGCTTCCCGTTGATTTGGGACTAGTGAAACTACCGCAAGTGGACGGTAGTTCAAAGCTAGGCTTGATTGCCAGACTTGAAGGTTGAAGAGACTACTTAGGCCTTCCAACCCATCGGGGCTTGGCCAACCCAATTGCATTGGTAAAATTACCGACGCTGCTGATGGACCAGTTGGCCCGCTCACTGTGTCCTAGTGGCTAAATCTTGTCGGGGCCTGGAGAGTTCTGTACCTTCTGTGCGTGCTTAACTTTCGCCTTATATGACCGATCGCGAAACTAGCTAAACCGGCTGCTGTCTGTGAGAAAGCCTTCTGTCCCTCTTGCTGCCACATCTGCACCCCTACTCGTCCGTGGTCTTGGCGGAGCAAACGCCGAAGAGTAGTGTATAACCAGTAAATTGACCGCCTCAGATTTGGTCCCTTTTTTGTGCAGCCTGGCTTACGCATGTCTGCGATCCCTGGCTTGCCAGCGGACACCAAGTTGAGCTGCTCGTAGAAGTTTTCATGAGCTGACTGAACCCGCAGTACGAAGCGCTTCTGGTATTTCCCGTTGTTCTTCCTGCACTGGATGTTTTACAAGCTTCTTATTAAGATTTATTTATCGTGATCCTGCGGAATCTTCGGTAGATCATGGAAATCCCACCACGTCGCTGCTTTAATTTCCTTAATACGCGAATGCGCAGTTTTGGCCTGAGTTTGAAGGTTCTGATAGGTGACCGGGGCACGAACGGGTGCATTAATTTACTTAGAATTCCAATAGGTCCTGCCAAATGTTGATCGTTGCATGATGAGACGGGCCATGAAATGTGCGGCCGGAAGCTTCTTATTATCGGTCTCATTGAGGTATTACTGAGCGGCTGCCTTCGTTCATGCCAGTAGGATCATGTGCGTTGACTTTAAAGATATGACTCCCTTACCTACCAGCTCCAGGGTTGCCAACACTGAGTTGGTCGATGGAAGTCGGCCCGTTGGTGAGGACCCACTCCGGTGCCGACGGGTAAGAACCACCGCTGCGTTGGCTGCCTTACATGGTCGTACCAACCCAGCTTAATCACCACACCAAAGAACTCCCGGGAGAAGGTCTTCAACCACGACAGCAGGGCAGAAGATAGAAGCACAGTTCAAGCACGTTAAAATCACCCGTACTGGGTAGGAGTTGGTGAACTATTGTGTCCGCGGACTTGAGAGCTAGTAAAGTTTGGCCACATATTTTCTATGTAGAGCTTGCATCTGTAGATCACCCCATAGGGCAAGCTTTTCTGTGATCCTATGGGTCAGGATCACATCGTAACGGCGACTGGCCTTCGGCTTGATGCCGGTTTAAGATGTACAGGAGCAACAATGTCTTCGAATACGACATCAACCTATCCAAATCGCGTTGGTCGGCTTCTAGTTCTGCTGTTGGTCAGAGTGCGCGCCATATATTGGGGCCACCGTCATAGAAAATTTCGTGTTGAAATGAGAACTGATGGCACAGCGTTGATATATAACAGAGACGGCAGCGGACAGAGAACTGGTCCCGGGGGCACACCACTAACTACAACAAACCACCAAGAGAAGGATCCAGAGCATCTATGCAGAAAATCAGGTACTCAACGTAGTAGTGGGTTATAAGAGCCAAAACCTTGATGCCTCAGTAATGAGGAAGCATGTGGGACTTTAGAAACACCCTACCAAATTTGACACAGTTGGCGTTCGTGGGCTGCCCTGAGCTTTGGTGTCCGATCAGTCTTTGCAAGCAAGGAGTAATTTAGGTGCACATGACCACCGGCTTCAAAATCTATTTAGTCGAGCGCAGGCGACGTGATAGTTTTCTGTATGACCACTCAGCTAGGCGTTTCGTTACTTTGCCAATGGCGATCAGACAATAAACAGGACGGCAAACGAGTGCATCTATCTTGTTGCCACCCGTAAAGAGTGGGGCATTCATGACTTTTTTCCGATACATGAATGGCTTTGCAAAAGGAACCAGCCTATTGAAGAATGTTTTTGGGGGCGGGGCAGGAACCAGGAGACTTTAAATTTTATCCACACAGCCGCGTAATAAAATCCTCCTCCAAAATGTCTTAGCGGTAAAGAACAGGGATATTAACTGGCTTCGCGGGTAGCGGATAATCCTCACCAAAGAAGGCGGATTCATATTGGCGGGGTAATACATTGTCCTCATAGCCAGCTGTATCCGTTTACTAGCGGCACCCCGTCGCAGTTTTCGTAAATAATACCGGTATATGCAATGCATATTTCACGATTTGCGAGGGACATGCGCAAGGCAGGATCAAAATTGGGCAAAGAAGGCACATTGCAGACACGGAAAGCAGAAACCAGACATGCGATCCAACGTATTTTCGGTCATGAGGTCATAACAGGCAATGTGATTTGCTGGGCATGAGATTTCGAGTTTTTAAATCAAAGCTAGATAATGATTCGCCAAGATTTTCCTGTGGCTGATTACCAGCCCTGCACTGCGAGTAATACTATGTTTGAGTGCATCAAACGTGCGCATCGCGGGGGCAAAATATATAATGGACGGCAAAAATGACAGGCAATGTTGATACGATATTTGGATGCAAGTGGTGAAAACCAGGCAAAAAGCCATGCAAAGTGGATAATGCAGCCACATTTGATAACCGTAAAAGGCCGATAAAATGCTAAAGGTAGAAGAAAACTGTCAAGATTTTCTCAAACTATTCAATTTATGAAGGCGTTTTGCATAGAGAATATGGAACTCCTAAGAATGCAGCTGGCAGCAATCTGGGCTGGGAGGTACGTCAGAGAAGAGCAATTTTGTGTGAAAACGTTTCTTAAATACAACAGTAAAGAATATCCCCTATGCTTTTATTTTTGCTGTCACAGCTTTGATCTAAGTCAGCAGTAGCAGTGAGGAATATGAGATCTCGCGAGCCGCTCCAACGGCAGCAGGAACCGTGATTTCGTCCGATCGCAAAGATTTGAGTTGAGGCATCTAAGGCAACCAGCGGCGTAGTTTCGGTTGAACGAGCCAGTACTCGAGCGCCAGTTTTGGCTAGCAGGTTCTCAGCAGAACTGATAGCACAGCATATTTGGAATTGCAATTACGGGGACGACGCCGGTTTGAGCTCGTTTACTCCGGGTGCGGGATTCGGAACACAATGGCCAGAAGTAGCCTGCCTTGGGTTTCAGCTTGGGGTTAAGGTGGCCATTGAATCTTAGAGAGCAGACCTGAAAAGCAGTGCTTTTTTGCGTAAAATTTGATAAGCCTCACTGAGCTATGGTAGCAGTTTAAGGAGTAATTCTAGGTTGTGGGGTTACCGAGAGCGATCTATTCAGCCTCTCTAAGCCAGTAGACAGGAAATGTTGACATGAAAATAGGAGAATATATAGGCTGAAGGTAATTAATATGGCAGTAGGTGCTGGGAGCACTGACACTTCTAGTAGTACGTTGACATTCTGGTCAGCCCCTGGTACTCAATGGTTACTCACCTATGCCAATTGTGACTAAAGAGTGAAATTGAGATCAAATAATGCGGTAGTGTAAAGCTACAAGAAAGTGGGGTAACAAAAGATAAACTTGAATTCTGAGAATCCCAGGTGGTGAGCGCAGTGAAGATTCGGTCTTGAAAAAGACTTCCATGTTCGCAAGCTTCATTTAGTCCAGTGTTGGCCTGTGTAAAGTTAATTAAAAGCAGGGCATCTAGTAATTTTTCCATTTGGGCTTCTAACTAAGATAAATTTGAAAACGATCTCAGGGAACTAGGGAGTTTGTTCCACAGTTTAGAGTAAGCAACTGTGAAAGCCTTTGCCTCAACAGACGGTCAGGTCGGGTAATTCATAACGAGTAGTAGCTACTACGAAGTGAATACGACGGTCTGCCAGCGTCATGCATGACGTTTGTAACAGATTGAACATTATTGCAGCAAAGATTAAAGAGAAATGCATAGTTCAATTTGACTCTACAAAGCCATGATGGTTAAAATCCAAGCAGTTTGCATTTGGTCTTGTATTTCAGGCTAGATGAAAGACCCAGGAGATTTCCAGTGAACTCCCGCAGCGCATTCTTGGTTGCTGTTCGATCAACTTTACGCATATACGTGAAGATAATCGGGCGATTTTCGAGGCGGGTCTTAGCATGGGACCTGAGGGTGATAAACCTGCAATCCACATTACAGAATGCCTTTAGGATAATTGTACCGGTTCCTTTAGCCAAGGCGAGTTGGTGGTGGGTTTGCTCATGAAGGCTGAGAGAGCAGGGGTATTGTAGCCTCAAGTCCTTAACCGCGTGTGATATAGAAATGGACGTGCCATTTATGAAGAGGGAGCCCGGGGGAACATGGAATTTATGTTATTAGAGAATTCTTGTCAGCGGAAAACTTCATAAACCACTCATCAATAATAATAATGATCATATATTTCTCGGAAACTTCGAGAGTCATGCTTGGTTGCATGATCAAATGTTACAGGGACATTGCAAGTCACATTGATTAAGCAAGTGAAAATTTGGGTACTCCATGGGAAGAAATAGCGAGAGGAACACGGTGTTTACACGCACCAACGTTGCGTATCGCAGGTGCAGGGTTCAACTGGGCGATGGTGGTGGGCGTGGAGGTGTCTGCAGTATTCGGATTTAACGGGTCTATGAAATGGACGTGAGTGTTAAATTTTCCTAGAGAAAGTCTCCAAAGACCTTGAGTGCAAGGTAAAATCTTATCAACAGACCAAAACAGCTGGCGGGAGGAGTGTTGATGGCCTATAGGTACCCTGTATTAGAATGGATATGAAAAAGTACGTCAGCCATCGTACCATGGCTCCTGAAGCCAAGAAAATAGTCAAAAGCCTTTTGGAAATGCGGAGGGACGAAGAACACTAGCTAGCCATTGTTCGAAGACATGAAGAATGAAAACGTCGTCGGCATTGAGGAGTGAGGATTGATATGATATGCGCTGAATAATATATCTGACGCTGGTAAGCCAGTGCGAAACAAAAGCGTGTTTCTTTGCTCCTTTGTTTGCGTTTGAAGGCTTAGCTGTCTGCAATTGCTGGTGTGATAATAGTCGCATATATAGGGGGGAAATTGGGAGTGATGTTCGTGGCAGACGATGGTAATGGCCTCTGGAACAGGAACCTACGTGTGGGTGCCTTCGTGGCGATTGGATGTCAACGTGGTGGGCATGTTAACCGCGGGCGGGCAGCTCCAGCAGTAAACCTGTGCAATTGCGAGGACTTGTCCGCTCAAAGAGTCATGAGCTTTGTGGACCACATTAAGTGGCTTTGATATATAGACAGACTTGCAACAGGGTCATCGGTCAACGTTGGTGTTTCACGTGGATTAGAAGCAATGTCCACTTCATGGCGGCCGTGGAACGGGTCGCATTTGTCCGTCCTGCGATAGCTGATCAGTCAGCTTGTTTTCACGGTATGCTGAAACGTGCGAGGATGGGGCCAGAAACTAGATGGTGGACTCTTGGCAAGACACGAGTGCAAACGCACATAACTAGAACGGAAAAAGGAAGAGATGGCAGTCTTTAGGTATTCCATCTGAGAGTTATGGTGCGTGCAAATCTAAGAACGACAAGTGATGAATGTGATGTAGAGTGAGGCATCGGGTGATGCCAAACCTCTCGCTTGGAATGATCTAATTGTCAAATTCATGCATAAGGTGTTTGGATTGGTACATTGAATATTAGTTTGGGAGTAAGTGAGAACGTGATATGAGTGCATGTCCTTTCATATGCCCTGCTACATGCGCACTAAACAAGATAGAATGACAGGTAAAAGATTGCGCTGCCTTGTTTCATTCACGGAGTTTTCTGTCTACACCTACAGTGATTTTTACTTGTTGAAATTACTAGGAAGAAAAACTGGATAGAGCTTGTTGAGTGGGTTGAGATAAGACTGAGAGCATTGCATTCACTCAGTACCCTAGGCCCGACCCATAGGCTCCTTCTTTTGAAATGTAATGATCATGCATGTTTAGCAAATTTTATACGGTTATTGCCTTCCCAATTTCGTTTTTAAAGGTAACGGAGGCAGGATAAATCATCCTTATGTGTTGGGGTAGTTCATTCCACAAGGAGGAATATTTGATGCTGAAGGTTTTCCTAAGTGCTATCCTTGAGGAAGAGTAGCCCAGAAGTTGCCTTGTAAATGTGCGTTGAACGTTCTCAATCTCGAGTCTGTCACTCTGCCGCATGTTAAAACACAGAATGAAACAGTAGTCCAGGACAGGTCTTACGTCCGTTTAGTATAATTACTTGCCTTCCTGGATTCCTAAAGTTCTGTTCACCAAACCTAGCTCTAGCAACTTGAGTCAGGGTGCGTTCTGAGAACTTGAACTTGCTGGAATAATGCAAACCTAGGTCCCTGACAGTGTGAGGGTAAGGAATGACTTCTTGGTTGACCTCAAGGATTCCAGTAGGAATGTGGCATTTGTATGCAAGTATGCTGCTTTTGTGGGCCGAGAATTTCATCAACCAAGTTGCGCACCATGAATCCAGCGACAGTAAATCATTTGTCACAACATCTATGGTGGTGTTGAGGTCATGAGGGGGAAAATTATATACAATTTTTATACCGTCTGCAAACAGAAAAGGAATACCATGCCTACCGATGTGAAAACTTCCGTTGATATACTGCAAAAACAGTGATGAACCTAGTGTGCTTCCTTGAATAACCCCACTAGTAATCGGACTAGTCTGGGATAGTTTTCCATTTACATTCACTACCTGCATTCTAGAGGCCAAATAAGAGGAGAACCAAGCCAGAAGGGGGGTCGTTATACCGTTGTTTTTGACTTTCATGAGAAGATTGCGATGGGATACGCGATTAAAAGCCTTTGCCGTATCTAAGAAAA
>LUCM01011461.1:0-15538 GCA_008360955.1 Fasciolopsis buskii
CGAAAGACCCGTCACCTAACTGGTTGGAGACACTGAAGGATATGGCAGTGGACCTTGAACAGTAGCGATCGTGTTGTCATCCTCAATCATTCCATAGTGATTGACCGAGTGCTTTTGTACAGTTAGACTGCGTTCCTTGTGTTGGGTGCAGCGACATCTTATCTTTTCCCACCTGTGTAGGTCCACCCCCTGTTCCTCTTGGATATTCACTGTTTTTATAGCAGCTGTCAGTCTGACTTGCTTTGCTGTTTAACGCTGAGCGTTAATGATGACCGTTTATTTTTATCTTTCGAAAATTTAATCTCCTTGCTCTGCGCAGTCTTCCATAAGATGTATCATAATTATTTTCGCCATCGAAATCCTCGAATTTATTTGTGTAACTATAGTATTCCCTGACGTATATTTTTTCTCATCTTACGTTCTTTTGATTTGTAATCTTGTCGCTCAGGAAATATAGCCGAATTTGCATTTGCTCAACAGAAAACTGTCTGATTTGGAATATGTGGACTATTGTTTGCTACTGACTGAAGATGCAAGCAAGTTGCAGTTTTCGTCTAAGCGAGAGTTTAAGTATGTTTGGGATGCATTTTGTACCTTCTAAGTGTAAAATGCTGTTGCTGGACTGGATTGGCTCAAAGCCTTACCTTGTTCTTGCAAGAGAGCAGCTTGATGAGGCGGACAGATTTAGTTGCTTCGATAGTTGTATCCTGCCCGGCGGTGGTATATCAGTTGAAGTGTCCTCGCGCATACGGAAGGCCCATTTTGTTTTTTACTAACTTGGAGCATCTGTGACGTCGGTATGACATCCAGGTATCCATCAAAAGTTGAGTATACACGACAGCTGTGAGGTCGGTATTGTTCTGCGGCTTCGAAACGTGATGGTTGGGAGCAGAAGATATGCGAAGACTTTTGACGTTTGATCACTGTTGTCTTCGTAGTATTTGTACAGTACGGTGGGGCATCTTGTGAGTAACTGAGACGTTAGGCGCAAGGCATTGGGTCTTAGAGCTCAGTCGTTAGAACAGGCATCAAATTAGAATAGGTTAAGGTTTATGGGACGCGTTTTGACCATGGCCACATAACGACTGTCTCGTTGCACGCTGTTCTTCTAGGCAAGCATTGGTTGGAGGATGTTTCGGGATGGCCAGTCAATGATGTGGGTAAAAAACATGTCACCTTTAACCATTAGACTGGCTCGTATGGGTCCAGTCAGACTGGGGGAGTGGTGGAGTCCACGAGATGCACCGAAGCAGTGGTTGTAGACAACAGATGATATGGCTCAATACCGCGGTCAGTCGTTCTTGCATTCGAGACCGTTCTTCTTCTGCATACTTGTTCAACTTACTTATTTGCAATCGACCGTTCATTGTTCCTCATTCGTTTTTTCTGTTTGATCAGATGATACTGTGAGGTAGCAACGACAACTAGAGCACGTTGGTGGGAGGTTGATGATTGTCCAAACAAATGACCTGGATAGCCCTCTGCGATTCTTATCCGGTGTGAAATACGCAATGCAGTTCATTGTGATACTGTAGTGCAGTAATTACGTGACGATATAGCATGATACGCACATTTTTATGTTGTCGTTAAAGACCATCGTCGCTTCAATCAAAATTGCACCATTAGGGAAAAATGCTGCTCTAACCACTTATTGCGGATCCAACAACGAAAGCGCCACTCCGGGTTTCTCATGCTGTTTCAGTTGTCACTCGGAGCCGCCCAAATCGAACTTGTTTCTGCCTTTGTCATTCTATTGTTCGCGTTTTATTAAGGGGCATTTATGTACATTTTTCGGGTTGATGCTAATTAGATGATTATAGCGACTAGTATTTTGTTTCTGATAGAGACCAGTTCTTTTCCTATTTTCGACCACTCGGAACCCCGGTTACTCTTACCAGACATGCATGAGAATTAGAAATGTTCATAAAAATGAAATTTTTTTTACTTCGCTTATATATATATATATATATATATATATTGTAAAGAGCAAGTGTTACGCGCGTAAAAAGTGACAAGTACATGGTCGCCCTGGCAAATCGTATATCACTGAATAACAGTGGCCGGATAGAGTTCAAACGCACGTGACTCTTCCCAATTAACCGAATGGGTTCAGTGCCAGAGTGTGTCAGCTCAATGGAAATTGTCTCTGCAGTCAGTGATTTTTTGTAGTCAGTTCAGGAGGCAGGGCGGCACGATGGCTGGCCAGCGAGTAAATGACGTTCCCCATTACTTACAGTATTAGACGCTTCTTAGGTTCGTACCTTTGATTGACGTGGTCATTGATCCATCTGGAGTTGTTCGGTTCGATAGCGGCCAGTGTTTTCTCTTTCTCTTCTTGGAGCCTTTTTTGACCTCTGGTTTTCTGTGGGTTTTCGAAGAAGCTGGCGGATTATTAGGGTCTTATTTTAATTTTAATCTCTAGGATTTTTCTATTATGCGTAACCAAGAATGTAGACATCAATAAAAGCACGCTTAAAACTTAGTGGTGCTAATACCCCTACCGTTTTCTTCCCTAACAGTCTTTCAAAAAATACCTGGTCGTGGGAACAACTAAGGGCGTCATATTTGGTTTCAGTAAGTCACGTATCGGATTTCTGTCCTGAGTCTCTCCAATCGCTAGATTTCCGATGCTGTGGAGTTCATCGGTTAGCATAAAAATTAAACTCACGATGGCAGTGCACATTGTATACAAAAGGTGTGCACAGCCGGTGGTTTTATTTTCACGTGGTGGCACGATTTTTTACGGTGGATCTGCAACAACCATTTTCAGGTGCGCAAAGTATTTCTCAACCCAATGCAGACGTTTCATCTGGTTTGTTAAAACGTTGTCGATTCGGTGACCCAAAATGTACTATCTACAACATTATATATATATATATATATATATATATAACAAGCTAGATGATGATGTCCTTTCTTGTAGCTCAGGTTCAACAGGATGGCATGCTTTATTCGCTGAGCTGAGCAGTTTGATTGTAAACGTTTCACCACCAATCGAAGTGACTTCGTCAGTGCATAAATCTGTTTGCAGATCATGTGCCATCGAAATCACGGCCAATTACAAAAACAGTGATCAAGAAAGAGAAAAGAAAAAGGAATTATTTGCAGGGTTCATTATACACGGTAGTTATTCCACTTTTCTGTCCACGTCATCGAATTCCATGATTTCTCTGTCGGCTTCGTACTACCTTGTTGCCAAATCCAAAGTAATGGGTTGACTTAAGGCATCCTACTCCGGGCCCTTGACCAAATGGTCTAACCCACAAGGCAGCATGGTGATCTGAGGGTCACGTGACCCCCTGGAGACCGGTGACTGATTGCTCGGTTCACATGCCTCTCAAACAAAGCCAGTACCCATTCCACTCCTTTGCCACATATGCTGATGGGCATACAACCGTATGCTTCATACTCCGCCTGTGGTTGGTTTTGAATCACATTTTAGCCAGCTCACCCAGGTCGATTATCAAAGACCAGTCGACCCGGTGTAAGGCGTCGGGCGCTCGCCTTCGTCTCGTCATTTTAGTGGGAATTCCTTCAGCACGATAATAAAGTGTGTAGGACTTCCTCAGCAGTCGATATTTGAGAAGCCTGTCGTTTGAGGACATTTCAAGAGGCGTCCGGGGTGAGTAGCCGATTTGGAGCCTGAGACACCCACCTAGGACCATGCTGAGATATTTGGTGGCAGTGAAAACCATGAACAACTAGTCATCTTGCTGATAAATCAACTGTCCTGCTCAAACCAATCAAGTAGCCAAAAAGTAATTCATTTATTTGAAGTACATTTTATTTAGGCTTTTTATGGTGAAGTCATTTCCAGTTGTTGTAATGCCCAAGTGATCCTGTGATCCTGTGATGCTTGCGAGATTCTTAGATAGCCCTACTGGCTTATAGGTTTGACTGTTTGGTCAATGACTCGAAGCAGATTCCTCTAAGTCCATCGTCTACTTCGGTTTGAGTAGTACGTATGTATCTAGCTCACAGAGAAATAATGGATTCCGATGGATAGCCGATGTTATGAAGCTAGAAAATGAAGGAGCTATTATTCGTCTAGAGAACTCTACACAACGAGCTTTGTGCGTATGCCGGGTATGAAATGTGTGCAGAATACAGCAGTTTTGATCTTCTTATCAAATGCCTCTTTCGTGGAGGTGCACTTGTAGGAGTATACCGGCAGATTGCAATTCGTTGTCGTCCCGACTCGTTGCCTCATCTGATCTAAGAGGACTTATGTGGTTGTATGTCACTCCGAATTCAGCGTCACGGTTGGCGTCCCCCCCCCCCCGTCCCCCACCCTCGTTTAGTGGGTGCTAGTGGCCGAGATACGGCCCTTTTACTATATTCATGTGTGAAGCATTTCATAAAACAATTCTGTATACGTGCATATTGAACCAGCAGGATTACTATTACATTGATATTCCAATGACCGAGGGTCGTGGTGCACTATTCAAGAAAATAAGTGATAGTCTTTCCTTTCTTGCGTTCGTTACCACACAGTTAACGTGGAATAATTTTGGACGGAAATCATTTCAATATCGTATTGTTGCTGTCGTTATTTCTAGCTTCTTCAATCGGTCGTCCTGATTCTAGTTCGGTTCTGCCCTCTTTCATCAGACAAGACTGTCCAAACTGTCTCTGGCTAATCAGTACTAATGCCGTCTACCTGTTGTTGTCAAACGGCTTAGGTAGGTTTGATCAGGGCAAAGCCCGTTGGTTGATTGGCTTTGGTCTGAGGCTTAGTTTCTTCTGTTTGGTCTTCATTTCAAGGGGCGCCCACGCTAGTCCTTAAACGTGTTACGGAAATCAGGCTTCTCACTTTGTCGCCGACCGAAGGTAATTGGCTGATGCGCATTCTTTTTCGGTTTGCACTCTACCATATTCCTGCCCTGAGCGCCACTCACCTCATACCAAAGAGGCTTGTTGATCAACAGTATCGCAAAGGATTTCAGTTCGCAATGTTACTGCATCCTATTTTCCGACATGAGCATGCGTCAGTCTCCTGATTCGCCTTATCGTAGGAAAGAAACCTTGTGGCTTTAGCAGTTGCTTATAGCCTTCCTTTACAGACTATAGCCATTGAAACGGTCCCAATTGGGAAAGTGCCAGCACCGGAAGGATTCGAATCCGTTGCATTTACGTAGACCGATTAAGTTTATGCACTATTTATACGAATTGCGCATCGCGACTTTTCTAGTCCAGTTCAGTTTGGACAACCATTACCTCTGCACTAATCTGTTCTGGTTTTGCTTGCTGCCTCCTAGCACCGAATAATAATGGATGAACAGGGGATCTCGAGACAAAAAGACTGCAGAGTTCGAATTTGTTCGAGTACATGAACGCACTGGCTATGCCATTTACCCAAATCACCTAAAGTACCCAGTCGTCGCGTTTGGGGATCTTATGGATCCCAAGCCGATCATTAGGCTTTATTACGTTTACCCCCCGCCATGAGTTGTCCACTGACTCATCTCCTGCTCAGTGCTTGCCTTGAAGACAGTGTACACCGAGGCAACTGATCTGCTGGCGTGCGTTATGCTTGTCCCAACCGATTTTATCCATTTAGTTTCAGTGTCATTTCAACTGACTGAATTCTGCGACTCAGTACCCTGTATTACTAAGTTTATTGTTTTATTTATCACATTTCCGGCTTGTCTACTTGATTCTTTCTGTTTCATTATAGATTTGCAGCAAGTTCTTCGATTCTGTCTTGGTACCTTGGACTCCACGGGCGGTTCAGATTATCTGGCCACTAAAGGACAAGGCGCTGTCACTACACTAAATCAAAATTTGGATGGGACTAGATTGTTATCGGGATATCAAAGTGGTCGTATTGCGGTATGGCGTCTGTCAGCATCCACATCATCTCCGGAAACTCCGTATGCCCACAGGCTTCAAGGAAAAATAGTTTCACACGAGCTGAATAACACAGGCCATGGAGATAACGATTCCATCTTTTCGGAAACTATTCCCAAGACTGAATTGAGTGGGTCTGACTTTGGTTCAACTAGAAACTTAGACTTGTCTACAGCACCGACCACTGCCGCTGTTCTGTCTTCAGTCTCGCGTCGCTTATCTGAAACGAAGATTTTACGTCTTGTGGGAAAATCTCCCACTGCGGATTCGACAGCCGGACAACTTTTGTACGTGATCGATGATGCTCATGGTGTGGGACAAGCGATTGCACTGGTCAGCTTCACAACTATGTCATCACTGGCCGTTACAGTTGATACAGGTGGTTCGGTATTTGCTCTGAATCTCAAGTAAGCCTCTGAATGTTGTAATAAATTCGATAAAGGATGTGATGGCCAGTTCTAGACCGCCTAAAGGGAAATTGATCAGTAGCAGTTGGATCTACCCTTGAGCCATTTATGTCGAAACGTCCCGAAGTTCCTCCAAACAACCTATCTAATTTTGAACCTTTGAAATTCTCATTTTTACGGTATCCTGATTTTTCTCACTTATCCCACTGGTAGCCGAAAATCGTCAAGTGGTTGGAACTGAATTTTATTTTAGAATGAAGTTCTTAAACACTTTCATTGGCATTGAGGTTTTATTTTAAATTTCTTTATGGTAACTGACAACAGCCCACCACAATCTACCTACCGAGGTGTGATCCCGTAGTTCCGAAGTACAGAGCAGCCGGTCGCTGAGCTGATCGCTTGCTTAATGAATGAATGCTTTCGTTTAAAAACAGATGTAGGAAATAATTCGACTGTCAAATGTTCTGTTAAGTGCGTACGTATTTGTCTGTTCGTGCATTAATGTGATGCCACCTGGTCATCCACTCATCTACCCGCTTAAATGAGAAGTGACCCGTGTGATTACTTGTATGCATGTATAGATGTGAAGTCACTTAATAGAAGGTCAAGAACGGATTGAATACGCTTGCAGATTGAGGCATTTTGAACCCGGTTGCTCAGATAGCTTGTTCGTCTGCGCCAACTGGTAGTGCAAAAGTGCGTCTTTTGGGGCGTCTGTCTCGTTCTCATTTGACGCGTTGGAAAGTCTTCCTGTATGATGGACATGTCACTTGGCTCTACTGTTTTCTGACTACCCATCATATATGATGCTCCCCAGTCGATTCCAAATTACTCCTGATCTCCATTCCTTTTAAAATGGCCGTCAAAAGCCTAGGATACAAACTGGGAGTTGATATCTTAACTGTTGATGGGTAAACGGGTTAAGTGTTCATCATCTTCATGGTCACAATTTCGAATCACATCACTGGCGGTTAATTTTGTGGTGGACAGATGTCGACCGTTACCGCAATTTTTTTAATGGTCTGCCCAACACAATATTATTCGAAGGGCTGTGCTCCATAGCTGTTGAGGCCTTTTTCGCTTGGGGGAGAAATCGTCAACCGTGATCCTGCAGATTGGAGTGGTGCAGACCAACATTGAGTCAGGTCTAATAACGAACCTGTCGACGGCAAATTGCCATTTATCACCAGAATGAATGGTGGTTCTGGGATCTAACCGTTTGTGCATTTGGGGTTACAAATGTTTGACCCATTTGACCATTGCCGGTCTGACTATCTGAAGCGTCTACATAGGTTTGTCCTGCCCCTAGTTTCAGGATCGTGTTTTTCGGTTCCGATTGTTAGTACATTGGACCTGCGAAATTATGGGTCTGCCAATCCAATTTTGCTGCTGCGGTAAGTCTATAATATATTGCCATTGCCAAGTGTCATTTAGACAAGGAGGAATAATTGCAGATAATTTACGATCGAAGTATGATAACATGATGGATCATGCGACCGAAAGTAGTCATTTGGTTTTTCCAGTTACCTCCTTTGATATCGATTGATTAAATGCATTAAGTTTTGGATTGCGTTGTTGTTTCTAACTTGAAAATAGATGTCTATTTCAAAATGTGCCCAATGATTCACATCCAAATTACTTCCTGCTTTCAGGCGTGGAATTACGGGTTCTCGTAAAGATTCTTTCTGTTTTTTTTCTGGGAGGTAAGTTCCTGCATTGTTTGGTGCCTACTAACTTTGGATTCCACTGTTTCTTTATTCTCCTTCCGTATCCAACAGTCTTTTCTTGCACATTGTTTTCCAGTTGGTGGAATCAATATAGAATTGTCACTTTTTAACTTGGAGATAATCCTGTAGACTTATAGTCGATAATTCCGGGTTCGATAAGTGTTCTTTGATAATCTCATTGGAGCTTTGCAATTGGGCGCATAGCTACCAGTTTTGGCAACACGTCGATTTAGTTCGTCCAGGTGTTCGACAGTCAGTAATTACACTAATTTGAGCAACCGAATTTATGAGTTCGCGCGTTTCCAGACTCAAACTTATTTCTAATGCACTGTCCGTTGTAGCTTATCAATAAATTAATCGTTGTTTTCCCGCAATGGCTCTTCCTTTCATTCATTCCGTTGCCTTAGTTTGAATTGCTGTTTCACAACTTCACACGCTCTGAAGTGATATCCATGAAATAAAATGCAGAACGGAAGGTATACCTTGCGAAATACTAGAGAAGATTTTTGACACTTTGCTTTAGCAGAGAATATTAGGTGCTTGGCATTGCAACTGACAAAGAGTAGGATTACAGAGGGCTGGTCGGTGATTCGCTTCGAGGAGCTTTAACAGCGAATATACGACGCAGCATGTAAACTTAGGACGAATTGGGAAGTATTGTTTTGTCAAAGCGATTGACGGTTGTCTCCGTGGAATCAAATATGTTTCACAAAAGTTAACATAACTGACAAAACTGATCGGATTTGGATCCCTTGGTCGTGTGCAAAGTGTTTCATTGTCTGTGTGGGGTTTATCTCGACAGGTCGACAGGAACTGCCAAGTAAGTGCAAAATAGTAAAAATTGCACAGCTCTGAGTGAGATGTGCTGGTGAATTGTAATTCACTAAAACTATACTTGAAATATGGATGCTTGGCCACCTACGTAGGCAAATAAAAAAACAGGCACGAGATCGGATAACCAAACATATCTCGGTTGCAGAGGGTAGTAGGGACCGGCTTCAGTCATGTTACAGGAAAAACGAACAGCCATCGAGTAATCGACGACACAATACATTTTAGTAAACAAGTATTGTGTTGTTCCGCACGAGACATTTGAGGTTATCTGCTGAGTCATCAATGGAAGACTATCCAATCAGGCACAAACATTAGCTAGTGGTAAATTAAATCGTGACTTTTTTAACAATAAGGGATTTTCATCTTTTTCTCTGCCGTAAAGTGCATTCTAATGAACGGTTTTTATCCACTCCTACTGTTGGATAGTATTTGCAATTTTATCACTTAATGCTACTTTTTCTTGACGATAGAAATAGTTATTATGATTGCAGTAAAGGCTGTGTGAGGATGAGGCGGAATTGATCATAGACGTATATTGCACAAACCAAACCAACGTTTTCTACTCTATTCACATTCGTATGTGGGAAAAAATGTTTCGATTCGGCCTTTGTTTTCGCGTATATCTAACCATGTGATCTATGTCCAACCAATACCATGAACTGTTCCTACTGATTGTGTGCTGGATCTGAGTCAGACTCTTAAACACAGGGCCATCAGGCCAGTGGGGTGTCGTGGTACGTGGTTGCTAAACTATTTGTTTTGTCCCAGTTATTTGCTGTTCACACATCCCTGAAAAAATCAGCGAAGCAGCGAGACGGGGGACTGATGTCACAGTGCTGTTTTAAGTTCACCCAAATGATCCACGCTTTGATAGTTCTTTTTCACGCTCTGATGCTGCAGGTTTGTTTTCAGGCTTCTTGGGCGTTCCGGATTTACTTTTTGCCCAAGTGGGTTGCTCTTTCTTCTCTTCTCGTTGTTGTTCTTATTATTGCAATGAGTTGGGCCTACCCGTCACTGTCCGGCACCGCAATTTTTGCCAGATAGCCGTGTTCAAGAGTAGATCGGCCTAATGTTCATCTCACTCATTCTGGTGCAACTGTGTGCGTGTTTACTGTGCAGTTTTCGAATGCTTAACTCTATGCTATAACTAGCCCATTCTGCCCAGTTTTTAGTATAGCAACGTTGGATAGCCAATCGAAAGGCGGTGATCACGCAGGAACACTAACTGAAGTCGTTTGTCTTTGGCTTCATCATATGGAGTGGCAATGTTGAGACGTCCGAATACGCTTTGAGTCGCATTAAACAGGTTTTAAGATACGGAGTGTTTTTGTCCCATTCAGGTGCAAGGTGCTTTCACAAGACTAGCGGGAGATTGTGCTTCCACTGGCCTTTTTGTGGCGATCCGCTAGAACTCGATTGCAGCTGGAAGTAATGTTGAAATAGGAACTCACAACACAAATAGTGCGGGGTTAATTTGATCTCATCAACTTGTGGCACGTGGTCCCCTTATGGCATCCAATGTTATTTTAGGACAAGCGTGTTATGCGCCGCAGTTCGTAGCGTTTCGTTTAAGAATTACAAGACTTGGTCGCTTCGCATGGAACATGTTCGGGGGCTTTCAGTCTACCGCACAATTACAGTGTGATGAATGAAAAGGTTCGTTTTATGCAAACGTTTCATTACCGACCCTGGTGACATCAGTCTTTTGGCAAACACTTGAATGTATTTTCTTGCCTATATTTGTCACCCCATCGTGTGTAATCGGTCTTGATTGGCTGCTTTGGGTTTAAGGATGTAGGGGGGATGTGCTGGCCAGTTGCTGTGCTCATTTTCGCCTACGCCCAACGCGTTATTTACTGAGTCAGCTTCCATTTTCAATTGTTTATGCTGATTGGTAATTTATCGCATAGGCAGATAAACGTGGTCCAGGTCATAGTGTCAGTTTATCAATCTTTGTGAGGAATGTCAGGCTTCCATAAATTCCTTCGACAAACTCCAGCAACACTTAAACACGATTGTGCCCAGCACAATGTTCCCCAAAGGAGGAGGAGAATGGCTCGAAGCTGCCGTTCTTCGGTATGCTCATTGTGAGGCAGCCCAACGGGAGCCTAGAGACAACCTTCAACAAAAAACCGACGGCGATGAACCGTATACAGAATTTCAAAGGCAGCCGACCAACCAGCCCTTTGCAAACCCTGTTCCATCGGGCTGACACACTGCAGTACACAGTACCTAGGGTAACGAGCACTCTAGGTTGTTCAAGTTATTTGTGGCCAGCAGATATCAAAAATCCTTCATCAACTCCTGTATTCACAGAAAACAGAGGAAAAACACCAACGGGACCACAAACCGACCGGGACCTTGAGATTCGCTCTATTCAACGGAGAAGATTGCGTCGACAAGCACGGCCAATTAGGGGTGGTTTATGCCATCCTATGCCTTGACTGAGACGGGAAAATTATGCATACCCTTGTTCGAACGTAGCTTAGTCCTACGACGCACAGACCCACATTCACGAAGATGAAACTACTGTGGACACACTAGTCATGGGGTCAACATCAACAACGCGAAGCTAGTCAGCCGGGCCGACGAAAGGGGATGCGCCTGGTTATCGAAGCCTTCCACTCCAATAACTCGTCCATTCGGCATGTCGAAATCGATAAGTATTACGTCATCTTAAATAGACCCATGATGCTGAACAGAGACAGATAGGTGGACAATGTACGAAAGCGAGCGGAGCTAGGGATTTCATTCACTCTTTGATTCACGTTTGACGAGTCCTAGTTTGGAGGGAAACATCACAACAAACGTTATAACTCAGTTTACGCCTTCTAACCTATGAATATGACATTGCCATAACCAGGGGTGCAATTAGACTCGAGGTCTGTTGTTGCCCGATGGATTTTTACTTATGATTTTGCTTCTGGCCTTTCCTTTTTTCGATCCTGTCCATTCCCATATCGATTCGGCGTTTTCGTTAAGAAAGATCTAAATATTTCTAAGAACTGAACTGAGAACTGTGGACTCTCCCTTTTCTTAAACGACAATAAAGTTCAGCTCAATTTCTACTTTTATGGTTTGTTTCATTGGTCCAAATTTTCAAGAATTTTCCTGTTCGCTTTTCATTCTACCTCATCCGTTCTCTCTCGATTGTGTACTTGTTTGCCAGTCGCGGAGAGATCTGTGCTCTGAATGCACTTGGCTCGACCACTGTTTTATCTGACGATTCGCCAGCGCGTGATGAGTCTCCTGCTTCAGATCACGGTCACGATTCTAGTGCTCGTTCAAACAAGTATCTTCCATCCTATGCTTTGGTCGCTATGGCCTCATTTACGAAACTTATCGTGGTACAGCTACGACCGCATTTACAAGTTGCACACTGGCAACCGCTGAAGGTTAGTTAACACTACTATCCGTTGTGAATAGCTCCATATCAGACATACCCACTCAAATAATCTATGGTAGCACTTATATTTGGTGGAATATTGGCTAGTTACCAGATTCGATCAACTGTTCCAATCGCTGTTCTGCGTAAAACCAGAATCGACCTTCTGCCCACCGGGTAGTTGATCTGCAACTGTGGTACAATGGTCCCGTCTCCCGAATCCGAGTTACGTAGGTGAGCATTCAGTACTGCTTACTATTCTTTCGTTTATTTTACTTTCGGGTAAACGTTACTCTGAAGTAACATTTAAAATCGCAACACATCTGCACTTGTTTGAAAACTCCAAGCATTTTCTGAATGCGGTAAATAGTGTCTGTGAGTGGACCACAAGTTATTTGTACACTGATGCACTCGGGTTTTTCTTGTGTCAAATCAACTGGACAAAGCTGCTGCCTATTTTACGCGCTGTTCGCCACACCGTCTCATTTCGCTGTCGAATGAACGCATCACAGTTACAAAGTAGTCATCATATCTCTGACTTTCGGCGGTAGTGAAGCCTCTGTCGCTTCAAAAATATCAGAATCGGATCTCAGATCTGTTGATTCTTTTGCTAATAGGAAGCGATTCGGAGCCTTATGTGGTCCTATGTCACTCTAAGTTTCAAAGTCATGGTTGCTCGTTCCCTCTCTGTGTATTGGGCTATCTTCACTACGGGGCATTTCCTTATCACCACTCACGTCTTTGGTATGCAGTGAGAAACCTCAGTGTGATGTTCATTATTCTATAGCTTGAGCTATCGAATGTAAATGGTGTGTCCCGATAACGTTCTGGTTAATTCAAGTAGTGGGTTTTTTACATTTTAGTAGAGGGAGATTGAATGTTTGCATGAAATAATTCACCATGTGATATCATCGCTCAACTCACCATAAAGAAACCATGGAAGCACTGTACAGCTGTTTCATCCTTGTTAGGAATCATGAGCAGTGCATGTCCAAATCATATCATATGGTAAATTATTTCATGAAAACATTCAATCTCCTACTACTAAAATGTACCAAGTAATCAAGCTGTGTATGTCATCGAAGGCGTTGGTCGTACTTAGGCTACCTGCAGAGAAGTCATCTATCAGTAGGAGTAGGGGTCGATCGCTGTGAGCTGACGGATAGGTGCAACATCATGTGGGGAAGTTGAACAAACCGTTCATAGCCTGCCCGGTAGCGTAATGGCTAAGGCGTTCGACTCAGAATCGTTCGTCCTTGTTCGGGTTCGCGTCCCAGTTCGGGCGCGGTGGATATACACTGCTGATGATTCCTAACAAGGATGAAACAACTGTATAGTTGGTTTTTTATCGGGGCATTTTTTTCGAGATGATATCCACAAAGTTCAAAAGAAGTCTAAAACGGCTTTGCCGTGCACAGTAACCTATGCACCAGCCAATTAATGCGTGGTGAACACCATTGTTCAGAGATTGGTCAGATCGGATAGGAGAATTGCCTGAGAAAAAATGAATGTATCCGTGGGGTTTGGGAAGGTTAGTAATCGTCGACCTTACTGTTTAACTCGTAGTCATTTCACTATCTGTAGAATCGTCACTTTTATTAATCACAAGTCGTCTAGACTTTTAAAACCTGCCAGGCAGACAACCGAATTATGCCAAGTAGCGAGATTATAAAAGTAGACTCGTCTTCACATGACCGTTGTTATGAACCGAGAACCTGTCCCAGCAAACCGTGGTGTTTTCAACATGTTTTGCGCATACCCGAGAAATCTTTTGAGTTAAGCAGGGGTTTAAATTCCAGTAAGACTGGTAAACGTATCCATGGCCGATAACCAGTTGGTGACATGACGAGGGAGTCTGAGGGGTGGTGGCAATCGGGATTGGTTCTACTGTTGCAGTTACAACTCGATCTTTAATCAATAATTAGATGCGAATAATGCACTAGTATTCGCCAACAATAATACTATCCGACCGCTTTTATGTCATTTAGTTTCTATTTCTCGTTGGTTTGCCAGCCGATTTCCTATACTATAATTAGATTTACGTGGGCACCGGACTCGCTTATTTTGCGATCAATCAAGTTGGCTTTAGAAATCGCGTTCAGTCATGTGTGTTGCCTCCTTTCAAACTGATTTCATTGATATTTCCCTTCTGCTAGTTGAAGATTCCTGTCCGTTTTGGTCGTCCACTAATGAAGGACGAGTCCGTCAATTTGTACCTCACGGTTCGCGTCCCAGTTCGGATGCGATAAATATGCAACCGGTCTAAGTCCCAGTCTAGGCGCAGTGAAAAGGTGTATGGCATCCGGTACTTCCCTGGTGTTGCGGATTAGGGAACGACCATCGGCCTTGGTGTTTATTTCTGAGTAAAGCGGGTCCAGAATTACTGAATAAATGGACGTGTACAAGCAACGGAATAACCGAGAGGGAGAGTCAGCTTTCGTCTGACAAAAGTTCTCCCAAAAAAGTTCCACGAGAGTCCACTGACGGTAGTGTGATTAGTAGCCTGCCAAAAAAACAGGGGCAATGGCTTCTATTATTTTCCACCTACCTGATCAAATTTTACAGAAGCGATCAACTGGCCGCCGTTGCGCCTGGAACATTTTTGCCTCTTTCCAGATCGCAATTCATCGGTGAAACACTAGGGAAGCATCCTCTAATAAACAGAATTACTCTGGACTGGGTATCTCAGCAGTACAACAACCCACAAAGAAACCGCCCACGGGAACCTACAGTTGATGATATAAATAAGTTGTCTAGACAATCTCACACGTCTGATCATAATCACCATCACTGTTCAGCATTAAACAACAAAACAAGTCCCAATTACAGTTGCCCTTTCCCCAGAATAACACGTTTCAATGAGAATAGTGAATATCCAAGAGGAACAGGGGGTGGACCTACACAGGCGGGAAGAGATGAGATGTCGCTGCGCCCAACACACGGAACACATTCTAACTGTACAAAAGCACTCTTTCAATCATTCTGATTTGAATGAGGATGCCAACACGATCGCCACTGTTCACGGTTCACTGCTATATCCTTCAGTGTCTCCAGCCAGCTAGTTGACAAGTTTTTCAGATCCTAACCACGAAAACGTGCGACACCTAGTTAACCTAAGTTCGTTGTGCAGTTTCTCATTGCACGTTGCCATGTCATCTGTTGATCTCCATTTGGCTTATTCCATCCATCGGGAGCAACCGAAAATAGTGCGTGGAATGGTAGACGAGTGTTGGCCATTAACAACAAGTGACCCAACCAGCGTAGTACACTAATTTTTTTTATGCGCCGAAAGAAGGTATTCTCAGAATTGGCATCTGATACTAGATTCCTCACCT
>LUCM01011462.1:3030-114668 GCA_008360955.1 Fasciolopsis buskii
CTTCATGGTTAGTTGAGCGATGATATCACATGGTGAATTAGTTCATGAAAAAAGGAATTAGCCGTGCCTGCTCACCTTTGGTGACCGATTTTCGATCATTTGAGATGGTGAACATTTACGGAATGAGATTTGACTGCTTTGTTGCCGAAAAGAAACGGTGCATCCGTGTTCATTCCATATCGAATTTCTCGTCGATTTGTTCATGATATTTCACCTATGAGTGTGGGGGAAATCACATGCTCCACAGTCAATAGGGCCCGCTACACGGACCGGGAGAGGAATCGATAACTGTAACCTCAAAACCAAGATTGGTATAAAGCCACCTTAGGTCTAATTAGGTTACCGTGATGATTGTAGATGAACCTTGGACGTGACTAACAATCAAGTTCGGCCGCCATGTTGAATTTGGTCGTGCAGGTGTTGGTGCCGGTTGATACGGTTACTGCGCTTTCACGCACTCGGATTTCCTTTTTTTATTGTTTGTTTCACACTGTAACCTGTGTGCATCCCATCGAGGAGCACTGTTCCACGGTCGGCATATTACAACAGCAAATTATGCGATAACTGTTTTAAAATCTGTCCCATACAACCATCGTTTTCAGCTTTCCAATTTTGTCTTGTTTATTAGTGAAACGAAAGGGTGGGTAATCACGACAACCAGGAAATTGACAAGAACGAAAGGTGGCCACTGTTAATTACGAAGACGATGATCATCGTTTCATCTTTTTATCTTTTACTTCTTTTATTAATTAAATAACAACATCAATTTTCAGGAAAGGGGCCACGACCAACAGAGGGCTGACAATTTCGCAAGTTGATCGGCTGTGAGAGGATTCGATCCCGCGATCTTCACGTTCAGATGCCAAGGCCATATCCGCTTGACCACCGCTAGGTCTAGATGTCCAGCTGCCAAACTGCATATCATTTAATTGTTCCGCGAAAAAACGTATCAACTGCTTTCTCAGAACTACAGATGGCCCAAAATCTTCAAGGAACATGGAGAATGATCCTTGAGGTTTGTGATTAGCCCATCACCTTTCCAACGCCTAAATTTCTGTCATAGAATTACAAAATACGTCTACATCTGTTCGTATCTATTGTGTACCACAGTTGCTTTTCCCTCTGTGTCACAGTTAATATGATACTGGATTTACCTAACAGTTCCAGTGCGAATATCATAAAGGGGCTTGGGTTTGAGACGAAGCAAAACACGCCTATTTGAGAGCTGATGGGTGGGGTTTGGGAGCTAATTCAAAACTTTCCAGTACTCGTTATGATACTTGTTGCTGGCCGATTCTGATCGACCGAAATCCTTCCTGTCTTTGCCGCTGTTGATGTGTTCTCATATCAAAAGGGCAGTTGATACTTTGCACAGCCACTTCCGTGCGGGGATGCCGCGAATCGGTTTTGCAAAAGCAAATTGCTAACGGACTGTAACTGAGCGTTTGATAAGCAGTAGATTTTTACATGCCCACTGACTCCGAATATAAAGACGCGTGTGAGAAGAAACCAAATCGAGCTCAACCGAAAAAGAAGAGTACGAGGAACTTGTCCTTTAGTGTTCACTGTCGGAGTAGAATTGAACGGACAGCACACTCAGATAGGTTGGATAAGTCACGAACGGTGCTATTTGATATAATTTGGACAAATGATTATATTTTATTGTGTTGCATTTCATCGTATTGCATTGTATGTCTTTGTATTGTATGGTCTTGTATGGCTGATTTTGGTTTATTTTGCTGATGTGATTAGTTCATCTTCTACTTACTCCTTCTGATCTAATTTTGAAGATCTCCAGACTACATGAAGATTTTTTTCACCGTACAAATCTACCTGCAGTGACCGGGTAAGGTGATCGATCATAGTTATCATCACCTCCGTTCAGCATCCAACGGATGAGTTCCTTTCTTACCGAGCTACTGTTCGCGACAGAGATAACGCTGCCAGGGGGTGAACCAAATGAAGTGGGAAGACAAACGAACGTTGTGATAGCCAAGATGCGAAACACAACCTAACTGTACAAAATTAGTTTTGTCAGTCATTCTTACTCAATAGATAAAGACAATGTGATGGCTACCGTTCTCTGCCCTATCCTCAAATGTTTCTAGCCTACTGGGTGACGGATCTTTTGAGTCTCAACCGCGGAGACCTGAGACACACAAATTCACTGGAGATTTTCTCATTTCTCGCTGCCACGTCATATGTTGATCTCTGCTTGGCTTTTGTCACTTCGTGGGACGAGCGGCGAATAAGGCGTGGAGTGGTAAACGAGTGTTTGTCATGCGTACCACGTGACCCAACCTAAACTCATAGACTCCATATTATTGTGTCTGCTAACAACGGCTCCGGTCACTGCAATAACGATATGTTGCGAAAAACAAAATGACTATTCCCACTGGGAAACTTCCTAGCTGTACAAAGTTCTAACACTTGATCAATCAATGTACATTTTCAAAAGATCGTTCTTCTTTCAAACGAGAAAATGGAACAACGATTTGTATAATTTCATAGGAAACACATCAAACCTCGGCAACGTGAATCCGGCAAGATTCAGTAAATAAACAATAACACTGCTGATCCAACTTGATCATTGGTTTTCCCTGTCGAACAATTCATTGTTTTAATAGAAAAAAAACACTAAAATCTACAAATTTACCATTTCAAATTATACACGTATCACTCAAATGAGGAAGATAAAAAATGTGCAATCTATTGAACTTTAAGCGCAAGGTCGCGGGAATCATAAAATTGTGCCCCGAAACAAAAACGTCCCCGGTCAATTTTAATTTTGCCTTCCTTTTTTTTATTTCATGCCAAACTATAGCAAATTTAATAAAAAAATTCATTGCAAAATAAAGGGAAAAGAACCGACAGCCTAGTTCATCACACATGCGGAAAACCCACGAAAAAATAGGAAATTCTACAAGTTGCCTAACAACCACGGGATTGGGAAAAACATGACGGTTTGGTACACAGACAAAATGGATGATTTATTGTCCGAATTTGTCCCGGTAAATTGGAGTCGCCGGGACAAAATTTTATGGCCTATCAAACAGAGGAAGGAACAATCACATACGAGAACAAATATACCCGGTAATCTTGGTTTGATCGAAATACTCGAAAGTTTTTTAACCATTTACGATGCGAGAACCATATGCGTGTAGCTTTTATCAAGACACTAGATAGCGAAAAAATAATCCCTTGGGCTTATATAAATGCTAAGCATTTTGGACAATGAAGAAAGCTAGTAAATCGGAGTAAATGTATTGTAACTTGTTGCCACAAGAAACAGTACAATTCCTGGTTGTATACGTCTGTTGTAAGACTGTAATCGTCCTTACGTAACAGTATTATTCTCGTCTTTGACTACCCGTTCAAACAACCAACTAGACGGGATCTGTTCACACTAGTATTCATTTCTCATACCATTTGAGAGAGAACTCAATAATTCACGTTTGGAACAATCGATAGCAAACATACGGGAGCGATTAAAAAAGCACAATTAATCACGGTTCATTTAGTTAGGTGGCCTAATTATCCAGTTAATAATAACGCCAGTAGTAATGGTGGTAGTAATGTTTATCACATGACCGTCTTTGGAGATTCTGATCGAGCTTTTAACGGTAAGGAAAGCAGAATAATTTTGGTCGCACTTGTACAACCTAACAATCTGTACCAAAAAGGTTGACACGGAATCAGTGAGTTACAATGAATGATCTTTCTACATACATACATATATGGATGTATATACACTTGTGATGAAATGTAAATGCATCGAATTTTGATTTTCTCAGTAAACAATCCACTATCGGCTCAGGTCAGCTCAGATTTTAAGACCAATCGCTTTGTATTAACATGAGCTCGCATTGATTTTGGTACATCAGAGCGACAACAAATCTGGGGGAAAAAGAATGAGCGACAGAGAAAGATTGACAATGAAATAGAATGTTGAACGACCACGCGGAAGAGAAGAGATTCCGAATGCAAGAACTTCAATGACAGCAACAATGACTTCTTTCACACATTGTCTCCAACATCCTTTTGGTGCAAATCTCGTGGATCTCAGCCCGATAGTCGAAATGTACATACACGAGCCAGTCCAATGGTTGACGTCTTCATGCTTTGTATCCATTTCATCAACTGGTCACCCCGAACCATCTTCCAACCATTAGCGGATTCGGAAAACACTGTACAATGTGGCAGTTGTTCTGTGAGCATGTGAAACATGTCCCAGCATTCTTAACTTATTCTGATTCGGTGCCTATTCGAAAGATCAAACTGTTGGATCCAACATATTATGCCTAATCTTCGAGTTGTTCACAAAATTCTCCCACCGCATTCTGTCAGTGCTACAAAGACGGTTGTGTTTAAACGCCGAAGGTCTTTGGAAATCTTCTGCTCTCAACAGCCACGTGTCTTAACCGCATAGCACGACCGACGGTACTGTTGTTGGAAAGGCACGACCTTCGATCGATAACCAGATGTCATGCCGACGCAACAGATGCCTCAAATTGGTCCTAGCCAATCAGGCTTTTATTATGCGTGAAAACACTTTAATCGATACGCTACCACTTCGTCAGGTATTGGTGCAGACTGTACCCAAGTAGTCAGTAAACATTGTCCCGGAAACCCTCTTAGACAATCAGATATTGACTAAGCTCGAAGACTTCACTGAGGTGAGACCAAGTGTCCTCGTTTGCGACTTTCTAATTGAGAAGTCATACTAAAATAGGCAAGTACAGTATTATACAGGTCACGAATTCGTCTAAACAGCCCCGAATACTATCTAGATTCCCGTCCGATCCACGTCTGCTGGGATAGGAACAAACAGAGTATCGGAAAAGTTTCACCATGTCCTGCGCAGGGCCAGGTAACTGAGTGGTAAAATGGTACTAAAAAGAATAAAGATCCCACCCTCGGGAAGTTAATCATGAAGCCAACGCTTCTTTTGCGACCCAAGATGGAAGGCAAAATGTGAACCTAAAGCCTCACTTTACTTGTGCGCATCTCACACGTTTGTTGCAATGCAGAGCAATTTGTTCACTGTATGACACGAAGCGAATCTGCGCATCTGCACCGGGATTGTTGTCAAACACCCTCGGAGTTTGTTAGTTCATATTATTCAGCACGTTTGCATAATTTTGTATTTTGGTATCGCACTGCTATCCACATCGCCCAAGCCAACATCATCCTCTCTAGTAATCCGACCATCCGAATCATCATCATCATCATCATCATCATCATCATCACCAGCAATCCGACCATTATTATCATCATCCAAATAATCATTCGAATCATCATCACCATTCTAATTATCATCATAATGAAGAATTAAAAAGCTTAGAAAGCTCCATTCATTCGTGCCCTTTTCATTATGCTGTTGGTTGCAGTTGTCGCGGGGTGGACCTCTGCGGATCGGTGGAGAAACGATATGCCGCCGTAGCTAATATACGAAATACAATCTAAGTGTTCAAACATACCTATGCCAATCATTCTATTTCGACAAAAAATGACAAAATGATCACCGCTGTTCATGATTCGCTCTCATATTTTTTCATGTTTCCAGCTAACTGGCCGACGGATCTAATGGACTCCAATGCGAAGAGGTGTTCTTGCGTGGTTTCTATTGTTGGTCGCTTGGAATGCCACACTTTCAAGTTTACCCACCTGTCTAGAAATTTCTGCAGTTCGACAGTCGTATTCGTGATAGTAGTGGATTTTGGTAGGTTAAAACCTATCCTGATCATAGCCTGGCAACGAAATTATTCCCGGTGAATATATCCAGCTTCGGTAGGTGATATTTGCTAATCTATTTTTAAAGAAGTGATCAATCTGTCGATCTGAGCAAGATGGGAACGCCTGCATGGACATAATCAACGTATTCGTATAATGTTTACTCTATCATCTAAGCTATAAATGATGCTTGGACATTTCCACGTAGAACTATGTGGCATCTACCGGAGTGAACGTTTCATTAAAGCTTAATTTCACAAAGAACAAACCGGTATCCGCTAGTGAGAATTCACAAACCTGATTGGTTAAGGAGTTTGTTTTGGTAATATTTTAGTCGGAAAGTCTTTGTTCCAAGCACAAATTCGCCCGTCTGTCAAAGTCAGATGTATGACAAAACTAGACCGACTGATTCAGCAACAGTTACGATAGACGAGAAATCACAGTGGCGCTACAATGTCATTTGAACCATTCTCCGCGTGCATGCATGATATGTTCAAGTAGGATTAATTCGGTGGTACTTCGGTTTTCGTCCACTGGACAAAGATGCGCTTCAAAAATAGGACATCGTCAAATGGTAGAGGGTTTTGTTGGAAGTAGTGTGCTTTGTACGCGGATTAAAGGAGAGAATATCGGCTAAAGTACACAATCTGTTTCGCAGTTGTTCTCATTCATCCTATTTCCGCATTTTGAAGTCTCCCGTTCACTCATCCCAATACTTTCCCGCGCGATCGGCTCGGGAATTTAGTCCTTCAGTCCGCCTCTAAAACATACTACTTACGGGGTTTACATATTACTATTAGGAATGTTAAACAGGCTACAGACGTTGGCTGACTAGACAGAGACCAAATTTACCAAATTATTTTTTGGCTCAAAACCAGGCGCGGCGATGTTTTTCGCCTCAGAATTCACCATTCCAAAATATCGTAAGTTCTGGTAGAACAAAGCTTGTCTTCTTCATCAACAAGCTAGGTTCCATAAAATAAGTTCACTAAAAGAATCATACGAAATAGGGAAACTTTCGAACATCGAAATAGTAGTAAGATTTTTTTCAAAAATCACTGGTACGACATCATGGGATAAAAAATCCCGCCAGTGTTCAGACGTTTTGTGTTAGGACAACAACGGATTAGTCCGGGATTAAACCGGATCAAACTGGCAACATGTTTTCCGATCATGAGACATTCAATTCGCGGACATCAAACCGAAGGGAGGTTAATTGGATGTGTCCGGACAACTAATCCTAAAATTTGTACCCCTAAATCGTGGAATGCAAGTTCACATTCGACAAATAAGAACACTTGGGAATTTCAAACTGATGCATGCTAATTGTTTTTCTGGGACACTCCTTCGAATATCGAACAAATTAGGAAAATTTTCCCCCGATAGATCTCATGTGCTTGGGTAAGCTGAGTCTGTAACCGGCTGTTGTCAGGTGATATGTCGGGACTATACTCGGCTCGGCAGAGTAACTCAACTTTCCTAAATGATCGGGTCTAAATCTCGCTAGCCTGTTCACACCTGGATCGACTGAATTCAGCGGTACTTAGGAACGGGAATGCATTGGATATCTACTGGACGGTATCATCTATTATACTAACGTGGTTCAACAACTCACGCTGGTCGTCTAGAGGTCAACCGATAACATTAATCAGATACGTGAAACACGCCTTTCTGGTATACTCGTGTCGAATGAGGTCAAGGAATGACAAAATTTCTTGTCCAAAACTTGGGGCGGTCTAGTTCCGTGTGAAGTAAATTAACAAATGCGTTCAAGAGATAAAAGGATCTTTTGTTCTATCGCAGCCACTGGCCCTTGAAAAATTCCCAATATTTATTTGATTGTGAGGGTACCTGAATGAGTGATTGGTTCAACCGATTTATAGTAGACTTTGTTTACAGTCGGCTGAAATTTTATATAAACAGTGTATGTTGTAATCTGTAACTGGTGAAGTCATTCAGAAATAATCAAGTGACAGTGTATGATAGTGCACAATACCAGTTTTGTTGACGACTGATTCCGTTTCACGGCCGACAACGGTTGGAAATAGATGATTGTCTGCATTACACGTTTTAAGTCTCAAACCTAAGGTACTTTTTAGTAAAAGAAAATAACTTTTTGTTTCATTCAAAAGGAATAATTTCATACCCATTGGGACAAATAAGCAAATTGCGTCAGTAGCCAGATCCACTTGCTTCGGGAAAACAAGGCGCTGGGGATCGCCGGTGATGCGATCGTACAAATTTGCGTCAACCATGTATTCCTACAATTTGAAACCATAATTTGTCAAAACCAATGTGTTCGGAGTTTTCATATCAGTCAGCAGCACCACATTCTATCTTTCCTCGCTCTCTTTTGCTCGATATATATATATTTATATATATATATTTGTCTCACCAGAATAGAATCTGTGGCATTAGGAGTGTGCATGGAATCTCTTCGTCAAAGAGTCCACAGAAGAACCACTGCTGTGATAATTATTTGTCGGTTGGGCTGAGCCAACCTTAGGAAGGAAGGCAGAATGCCCAGAATATATACGCGACAAATTCGATTCTGGTGAGACATACCAATTCGGAGTGTACAAGTATGACGATGTTTGGACAAGAGAGTACCGGGTATGCATACCTGACGAGCGACAATAACCGCGAAACCGGTCATACTCTCCCGGGAAAATTTTGTTCACTCATCCAGATACTACTTACTACTTATATATATACATATATATATATAGGGATTTATAAGAACACAACCAATACGGTAACGTGTCAAATGTTTTCCAATCCAAGCTACTGAACGAATAAGTACATGACATTTCCAAACTCCAAGATACCAGGATTCTTGCTTTCAACTGGTTTCTCCGTGAGAGTGAGTAATCTCCGTTGGATGATTTGTGGATTCCGTGTAAAGGATACACTTGTTTTCTAATGATTATTGCCCTCAATTAACTTTGTACATGTATTTTCATTAATTTGCCCGGCTATTCACGCGCAATTCTTGTTTTGCATCGACAACAAGCCAAGCATACCTTATCGATATTCCGACTTCCTCCAGCCACAACCGGGAAATGAATCAATTGCATTTCCCCAGACGGATTTGATCTGTTTTCGGTTGCTTTTTTTACTGCCCTCTGGCCGAAGTTTATTTGAGTAGTGTTGGTCATACTACTTATATCGTGGATATTCTAAAGTGAACGTAGCGGAGGTTGAACAATCCAGAGGCGTCTGTTGTTGAGAATGTTACGACACGTTTCTTTTTTACGATGTTCGTTAACGAAATCACTCTATACATCGTATTCAGTAACAGAAGACCGCCGAGGGCGAAAGATAACCAGCGGTGGGAGGAATCGAACCCGTTAACTTCACGCCCGTATTCCACTACCCTGACCCCTTAGCCACGGCCAGTCTATGCGGTGTTACTGAACACAACAACATAACCCATTGATTTTTTGTCATTAGTTAATGCCATTTGATTTATGTGGACGTCTGGCTGGGATCAAATGGGATTGGCGAAGACATTCACTGTCATGCTGATTAGCCTCTTTCAATCTAAGGATGTTTTCATTACTAGAATAACATTTCAACTCGTTCACCTCACCCTCCATCATTGATGCAACAGAAGTGGACAATATATGGGCAATGTAGCCACCTTAGAAATCCACTGATTATGCCAAGGTTTGAACCGGTTGAATTTCCTGTAGGTTTCAACTTGGCTAATAGAAACACTATTTCTCACTGTGTTACCTCCGCACAACTAATTACGATTACGAAACTTTGTTTGTATTTTGCCGAGAAATTTCGAATACAGATGAAAGGTGGAAATATACGTGACTAAAGGCTTTATACAGTTTGGCGAACTAATGCATGCGTTATGGGTTTCCAGTAACGAAGTGCTCGCATTAGCTCAAATACTAGAAATGAAGAGTTTTATTTTAAAAAAAAACGGATAAATTTTACCGACTACGTATTGGGGAAAGTGTGAACAATAATCCACGAACAATGATCAAAGAAACGCACGACGGTTGTTATGATTTTTATTACTTCCAGAACGACTAGCCTGCATTGTCACTTGGTAAGCGTGACACAGAAAAAGAATCAGCCAAATACTCGTGTCGGTAACCCTCTGAGGAACTATGGAGTAGAATTTTCCTAATCACATGTGAATGCATTGGACCTAGCCAGACAGATGTTGCGCTGTGTAACGAGATTCTTACAACGTGTTCTTCTTCCCAAAATGTGTGTCGTTGTGGCAGCTGGAAAGAAAGCTGTATGAAAAGACATGAGGTAAACTGCGGAAAAATGTGTGCCAACTTTTCGAACTCCTGTATCGACTGAATTGAGAACGGATGGTTTTCGTCGAATGGTTTTCAATAGGGATAATCCAGAAATCAAGTTGTACGCGTTTCTGGTGTGTCCACAAAGTAAAAAAACGGATACTTTTGGGATGCGCCGGGTTATCCCCTTTTATGCGGCTTCTCCGTCCGTTAGGTTCGTCAAGACACTAAGGTTATTTTGCAATTACGCCAAAATTCCTAGGTTTTCTAGTGATAAGCAATCAAGCTTTGAATTCCATCGCTTTCTATGTATTCCAACATTAATCTGAGGCATTCCTTGGGAGCCAGCTACGACATTACTTCTGGGTTAACCCGAGGTGGTCGCCCGTCGGTCAAACATCTTACACGCTTGACTATCCGAACTGGTTTTGACGATATGGTAAGCAGGAGCCTTGCATCACGTAGCATCCTTCAGGCCACTGGATTTGCCGCCGTGACTTGGCTTTCAAAAGCCAAGGTCAATGACTTGGTCGATTCTATGTACTTTGATTCGTATGTTTAGTAGACAGTCAACAAACAACTTGGACAACTTGCTAGGGAAGAGACAAGTAATATGTAAATACTCTTCCGAGAATTGCATCTTTCTGATCAAACCTATGTATTCTTTTCTTCTTCCCAATCTCATTTCCAAATCCGTGTCTATCCTACCCCTTTTCATTAAAGATCCTAATGGGAGAAGCAGAACACGGGTGATCGCGACACAAGGTCCATGAAAGCACTACTGAATTCATCATCAGCCCATATGTCGTACGCAGCTGCCAAGTTCAGAAGGCAGTATACGTCCGAGTATTCACACTCTATACCATTGTGCATGAATGCATCGGGTAGAATCTGTTGGTGAGAATAATCTATCCTCGTGGCAAGTGATTGTGCCTCGGATGACATACTGTTGCTGCTTAGGCACAGTGCGTAAAAGTTCCATAGTGGTTGGTACTAAAAAGAGCCATTTAAGCGAAAACTAACGAGAACACATTGGTCGTTTTTGACATCAGAGAATTTATTTCCCGGTTCAGTACCATAAATGAACTCACCTAGTGTACATCCATCACTTCTGGACCGTACAAGGATCCGGGAACGAATGGCTGGGGGCCGGATGTCGCAGCGCTTAGACGTTACTGGTTTGTTATCAACAGTTCAAGCAGTGGATTGAGGAGTTCCTCGCGATGGTACGTAGAATAGAGTCAAAAAATGACAGGTTTCCTCCTGGGAACTAATCAGTGTATTGAAAATCAGGTCCAAAATACTTTTTGAGCGGAATATTCGAATTTGTAATGGATAAAACCAAGTAGCCATTCGTGAACTAATTAGGTATGGCAAATAAATTACATTTTGTAGTTCTTGTTCAGTAGTTTGGTACGCAGACCAGTGGCAGCTAAAGTAAACTTTCTTGCAATATCCCCACTCATCCACAGTTTTACTTAAGGAATCGCAACATCACGTATTTGTCAGTCGAGTCCGCTGTTGTGAGTAGCATGCAAACGTTTGGTGAGATATTCACGATAAGTATACAGGAAGGACCGGACCTACCCGACGTGTGCTGCCTATTTCAGTCATTTTTTTAAACCTTTTCCGTTTTCCTAAAGCCGACTAGGAAATTTATGCCTACAGTTGCTGAGATTCGTAAAAAAACGGGTACACAATAATAAATCCAACGACGATCAATGCATCTGACTGAACCATACAGTTTATGAAGTCCGCTTTCAATGTAGGGGAAGTCTTATTGAGGCTCGAAGTAAATCCTGCGTTCTGATAAATTCCCTTCGGTGTGTTTAGTCCCACCTATTCGCAGCGTGTCGATGATACGTCGGAAAGCTACACTCAGTTTCTCACCGGAACACTGTGCCACTCATTCGGACTTTCGTTGGCCCTTCGAAATGTCGATTTATACGACAAGCAGGAACTCGTTTCACCAGTACCGTGATCTCGAACGACTAGGCCATTGGTGTTGGTTGTGCAACTGAAGTTTGCATTGTCGAATGGCTTTGTTTCAATTTGGCGGATCCGTCTTGTTGGTGTTGTTGTGTCTGGGTCCAGACCAGAGACAGAGCCGGTACAGTCAGAAATAACTGGGCTGTTCAAATTTGGTCGTGTTTATCTCAATCAATAAGCGATTCGTCAAACTACAAAATACGGCGTTTTGGTATCGAGAAAACGAGTGAAATAAAATCCCCGGGAAAATTTTCCAATTGTTAGTGAGCCATCATGACAGTTGAAAATTGCTTCCTCATGAGACATGTTTGCCCGTGTGTTTTGCCGTTTTGCTCAGACCCCGGGAAAATTTGTTGCACCATCAACGTTCTGAGTACACTAGAAGATCTCCAAAATTTGTCGGATAATCTCTTTAGTTTGTATTCGTGCCAATTCGAGAATCCGGGCTTTTTGAAAAATTTAAAAACGGTCTTATCCATCGTGTTAGTTGTACCAGCTAAGGTACCGATAAACATTTGACTTCCCCTAAAACGGAACAGGAAGAATGGTGGTCGACTACGTTAAATACACTTGGTCTGAGTTTGTTAAAACTTTTAGTAATCATTCGGATACTCATTAGTGTGCTTGCATTAATTTAGCAAATCTAAATTTAAGAATATCTCAAATTCATTAATCTCCGAAATCATTTTTGTTCGGCCTTGGAAACTCTGCCCGACTGTTGGATACGATCAGTGATATTTGCACTGTGAAAATGCTTGCCTTGCTGTGACAAGTTGTGTGTTTCGTGTGTGGTGATTTTAATCACTCCGACACTGAATGTCTGACGCTATTCTGTCTCAGGAAGGTTGTTCATATTCGTAATGGAACTAGTACCATCTATGACCGTAGAGTTAGTAACCATGTCACGTAAAACCGGTCTATCCGCTATGATAAACTGTTCCGCAGTCTATGCGACACGTGATTACAGATTATTCATTCCGTGTCGGGATCGGAAATGCTAAAATTGGCCTTGTGGTTTGATATAAATGCAAAACATTCCATATATGACTAGACAAAAAAAATCTCAGCAATGAAATAGAAGCAACCTGGAAAGTAAGTTTGCCTCCCAAAAGACATGGCACATGCGGTCAAGACTTGTCATCAATCACAAATATACGTGTCCATGATAATTTTCCCCAAATTCGCTTCAGGTCCTGTGTTCATGTTCATTGGCAGAAAGCGGTCGACTTGTCTGGTGCTTCGTTGCTTGATTCAACAGACTGATGATGATAATAATAATAATAATAATAATAATAATAATGATGATGATGATGATGATGATGATGATGATGATGATGATGAACACAAACTCGCGTAAATAAGGATGATCCTTCAAGTAATCATGAGATAACTCTCCCAGTAATTCATTTCTACTGACTTAAAGGTCAACAAAGCAATTCTTGTCATGGTTCGTGAAGTATGATCTCTGTTGATCTCAGCACGTGCCCAGTCCTGGTATCAGTTACTCTCCGATAAGCGAATTCCCTTCGGATAAGACGCAGCAGATATCTCAATCCCCGTGTTCAATAGGATTAATGATCCCAATAAGCTACCCTAGGCTTTTTGTAGCACTAAAACACATTGATACTGAGGAAAAAAAATACTGTTCAGTGAATGTTTTCCGCTATCTGGGATGACCGTTTAGGAATAGCTCATTCGTTCTTTTTGTCACTTGCAACTGCCTCCGGTACAATAGATCTATACGATCTACGGTAATGAAAAGATACGAATTCGACTCCGTTTGAAGTAGGTCTTATTCCATTCAGGCCGTGCACGTGACTGCTGGATTCTCCCTATCGTTTGCGCAACATACTATTTCCAGATGAGCACGTTGGTCAATATGTTTTTTTTCGGTTTTTCCCAAAAAACAACCGGTCAGAGTGACAATTTGGTGGCCAAATGGATTAGGTCGTGGCGTTTGGACGTTAGGGGTCTCGGGTTCCAATCCTGTCATTGCCGGTCAACTTCCCCCTTGGCATCCGTCTGTTGGCCGCTCTAAACTGTTATTTCATTAATAAAGAAAGTAAAAGATAAAATATAGTTGCATCGCTTTTTTCTATCAAGTGATTAAAAATGTTTATCCCAGTCGATTTTTGTTTGCCCTGAAAATATCGTGCGGAACTAAAAATTTCGCCGGTGCGAATTAAATTCGTTTAAAATCCTCTTACGTGAAACACCGTGCTTTATTCTAGGATTTCCTGGAAACTGTTAAAAAGGCATTAGATACCCTGGTTTCTAACGGTGTGCTGGAAATTTTCACCCAACCCCTTCACGGACCGTGCCTCAAAGTTTACACGCGTCGATTCCGATTCAGATGTACAAAGCGTACTTTTGCATAAAACATCAGAACCTGTGTTCATGTAACTAAACAAAGGATGTCGAATTCAATCGAACTGTGATGAGTTCAGTTAGTTTTAGTTTGTACCCTCTGATGGTGTCTTCAATTCCTGTACGCAAACATTTCATTCCCGAGCTTTGGAAATCAGTCACTACTGTACCTATCCCCAAATCCAGTATACCAACCCGAATGTTTCCTCCTCTTGGCTCTTATATCCTGCGGTCTTTAACTAGCACGGCGTCTCGTCCTGAGTCGTTTAACTTCTGCTGTCAGTGTGTCCAGACGACCGTCTTCAGGGAGTCTACAAGCTGTGGCTTCCCGCGTTCACTGTATCACGAAATCCATGGATATATCCCGCCAAATTTGTCTGATACACTTTCTCAGGTTTTTCCTCTGCATTCAATTCTGTTTCGTGGTCATTACTTTTTCGGAAACCAGAAGAGTTCGGCTGTCCCAATCATCTCTTGGCATGGCTATCAGACCAATTTACCAACAGAACTTAGTGCACACGAAGGGGACGACAAAAATCTACCCCGTTGGCAACTAATTCGCGAGTGCTTCAGGGAGCTGTCCTTTCTCCTGATTTGTTTTCACCATAAAGCAGTGACCTACATGTTAATTCTCCTGGCAAATTATTCAAATAAGCTTACCACGTTGGTCTCCATCATTCTGTAACTAGAATTGATGATTTTCTGAACTTTTCCAACAACTTGTCTCCTATTCATGATCTTTCTCTTCTCTTTACCATAATTCCTAATTTGTCACAAAGTGTCAAATGTTTGTTTACTTTTCTCGGTCTGCTTACCCAACTCTGATCTTTCTTTCATTAACACAGAATCATTCACGCGGGTAGTTTCGGTCACGAACTTTGAAATTACTACCGGATAAGAATTTCAGATGGTCTTCTCACATTCCCAATTGTGTAAAGAAGATGACTGTTATTTTACGTAGAAAAGACTACGGCATTGCCAGGTCAAACGAAACACTATCTCCCGTTCTCCTCTATTGTTCCCTTGTCACGTTCGCGGATTTATGGAAGAAAAAATTCCAAACTCTGCGTTTTGATTTTTCAATTATTGATAGGGTATCTTAGCTACAAATGCAAAACTCGGTACCAAATTGTGATATGTACGTTTCCGTGTGTGTGAAAAATTTGCACATACAATTCTTTGGGAACCTTCCCATTCTTTACGCGATAATCTTCATGAATGCCATTTTTATACCAGGAAACGTTCGGTTTTTTGTTCCATACCCTCTCGCATAAGTATCCATGGGAACGCGGCTGTTTCCCAATCGAGAACAGACCACAGCTGATTTTATATATAATCTCTCGTGATTTGCAAATGTTTTATTATTCTCTATATTTTTTCCAACTCTGTATTCTGATGAGATGACTGAAATGCGGACACCTATGTACAAAAATGCCCAGGCAATACAATGCAATACAATACGACACAATACAATCTTGAACATATGTGCTCCCATTTGGGTTGCTATTTTCTCAGGCCTAGAAAAGCGGGGAATGGTGGAAGATCGACGCCAAAGTAATGAGCAGGAGAACGATACTCAAAAAGGAGTGTTTTGGATGCACGAGCAGCACTGACTGTAATCCTCGCCCAAATCACCCATTGTCTCCAACCAAAGCTCCGGGGATCTCGTGGATCTCTGCCCGATAGTCGAAATGTACATACACGAGCCAGTCCAATGGTTAACGTCTTCATGCTTTGTATCCATTTCATCAACTGGTTACCCCGAACCACCTTCCAACCATTAGCGGATTCGGAAAACACTGTACAATGTGGCAGTTGTTCTGTGAGCATGTGAAACATGTCCCAGCATTCTTAACTTATTCTGATTCGGTGCCTATTCGAAAGATCAAACTGTTGGGTCCAACATATTATGCCTAATCTTCGAGTTGTTCACAAAATTCTCCCACCGCATTCTGTCAGTGCTACAAAGACGGTTGTGTTTAAACGCCGAAGGTCTTGGTAAACCTTATGTTCTCAACAGCCACGTATCTGAGCCGCATAGTAAGACGGACGATACTGCTGCTGGGAAGGCACGACCTTCGATCGATAACCCAATGGTATGCTGACGTGACAGATGTTGCTGCGAATGCGATCAATGTCCACAGTTTCTTATTCATTCATTTTCTTATATCCAACTTCATTCAGTCCAATATGTGCTTGTATTCTTGAGTTGGGAATAGCTACGAATTCGATGTGTGTTCAGACTCAATCTATCCCGAACTCATTCTCTGTGCGAGTGACTATCTTCCATTCAGTAATGTATTTCAGAAGAACGTAATGCTATATAACATTGTTAGGGGATTTCCAGTTTCTTTAGACCTGCTTCGCCGGCAACGATGCCCAAGATGAGACCGGGTAAACTCCTGCTGACGGTTTGAGCCAGTTACAAGAATACTAACGAACCGATGGTGGAAACAGATCTGACGAGCGCTAGCCTAGAGCGAGAACTGTCTACTTTGTTGCCCGGAATTCGGAATAGCTCAAGTTCTTTGTTAGACTAAACATTGTGTTCGCGAAACTATTGAGGCGAAACTATTGGTCTTTCATGCAAGGCCCATCAGCACGAATTCTTTACCAATAAACCTTCTTAATAGCTTCATCCTTGCTTGTTAGTTAACTCGTCTATTCTACTTCTATTTCCCTCTCGCAGTAATCCCTTAGTTGTTAGACAAAGGTGAAACTGATCAAAAGATTGTCAACATGAAGTTGGATTACCATTCAAAAATTGGACAAATTTCTTTGTAACGTTAGCATTTCGAATGTTCCTGATCAATTGTCAGTCTATGCGCAACAAACAAAAGTGATCCAAGCGCATACCTCTGTCTGTTCGTGATCTATCATTCCTTAGTGAACCCGATCTACTTTTAGCTCCGTTGGATACTGTTTAAAATACAAAAAGTTCTCAATTTTACATATAACTATTTGTTACATTTAGTAATAATTGGTGTATTTGGTTTTGTCTGTATCGGTGAATATTCATCCGGTCGGATGAGCAATGTGACGTGAGTAATTGCGGATTCAATTATTTTGGCCTCAATGACTAGCTTTACTTTTGTCGAATGCCTACGCATCTTTGTGCGATGCCAAGCCCGAATAGATCGGACCATTTGCTGACGCAACTCTTTGTTTATTCGGTTAATCGGAAGTAACTATAACTGGCGGTTTGAATAAGCCACAGACTGTCAAATTTTGATGAAATCCTGACGACAGAGAAATACGGTCGTCAACACATAGAACTGCATTTAAAACAGAAAAGTATCCTAGTCAAGGCCCCTAAAAGTAGAAACATCATTAACAAAAGGGCTGGCAATAGGTGAGCAGCGGTCAAGAACGACCGCTCGGGAATGAAGTAACAGGTTCCAGTTAGCTTTCTTTTAAATGGTCTTGCTCGGCGGTTGGTTGAATATTTCGCGGCTATCACTGTCGTATACTGTCGGCGTTCAAATGAACATGTGAGAAGAGGTCTGCACCTGATGAACTTTAGACCTGAACTATAAGGGCCGGCTCCTGTGTAACTGTTGCTAGTACATTCCACTGCTGCGCAGGAAATTCAACGCGCGTTGAACCGCTTGATGATTAGGGTTCCTAGGTATGGTATGTGGTTTTCGCCTTCAAAATGCAAGGCACTTCTTCAAGACTGGCTGGACCCTGTACATATACTCGCCTTTGTGGTGAGTGGTTCGCGGTAGTCAAACGCTTTAAGTACCATGGAAGTCTAATCACACTTGCAGGAGGTCACATCATGAATTGGGAAGGCCAGAGTAGCTTTCGAGACATTCGTAACGCCGTCATCACATCCGACTTTCCCTTAAGAGAAGAGTATGCAATCCCACAGATCGGAGCCTCTTGTATTAGGGTTGCGAGACCTGGCCTCTCCCTATTTAGGATACCCGGCGACTTTCTGTGTTCGACCACCGATGTCACCGAAGCATTCATTGCTCGTGTCTGGTGGGAACATTGGGCGAGCAATGACGAGGTTTGTCGTCGCGTGTTGATTGCAGCTGGTCATCCCCTGGTTGAGATAATCGCTCAACGACGCTTTCGGCGGTTTGGACACGTATTGTGCACATCTGCCCATCGTCTACCTTTTCCTGATCTGTTTGCCCGTTGTAGACAGGACTGGGAGAAGTAATGTGACGGTCAGGTTATGACGAGGCGTTGAGGTATGAAGAAGTCAGCTTCGGTTTTGGCCTCAATGGGTGTTTACCACTTTACTGGTTGGAGCCCAACAGAAGAGGATCACTGTTAGTTGGAGAAGCTGGGAGGTATGATTCAGAACCGCGAATGCTTTGTGGCTAGTCTGTAGAACTCAGCTCTCTTAAAACTAGTCCAAAAACAACGAAAAAGTCCAAATGTGTACCGTGAAAACAAAAGCAGTCGGTTTGTTATATTTTACCGTCTTTTTCCCCTATTGTTGCGTTGGCAACACGTTTGTTTTCAAGCCAGTGTATTCTATATATATATATATATATATATATAGTATTTATATAGTATATATTTTATATGAGGTCATGAATATGTTGTCCTTAGTGACAGCAAATATTTGCTATTTGGCTAAAATTATCGAATGCATTCTTATTTGCCACGCAGACTTTCAATTTTGCTAATTGTACGCTCGTTCAAGTTCGTTTCTGCTGGATCCAAAATGGCCGTCCGTAGGCTCGAGGTGGTGAACTTGAGGCTCGGTGGGAAAATCACATAGTCAAATGGATTGCTATATCGTGAGCTGTTTGCTTGGTGAACTGTATAAATGCTATCTTCATTTAGCGCATTGGTTGGCCAAGCAAAGTAGCTCATTCGCTTTTTTCTGTCGTCCCTGTTTATGTTTCCCTTCGTAATCGGTAGTTAAATCTTTCTGTTGACCTTACGTAATAGGTTCAGTGGCCGATATTACAAAAGCTTCGGAAACTGGTCGCTCGTTTCGCAGAATTGCCCACGCCTTCGAGGCAATTCCGATTTTTGCTATCAAATGGCCGGCACATGAAGTTCCCGAATCGTTCATCGGAATTGACTGGAATATATTGCCCCGTGCTTGTAGGGTGGTGAAGGTTCAGTCTTTCGATATTCTCAAAGAACATCGAAAACTAATTTCCGATCAACTGGACACAACACCATAAGACGGATAGCAACGAGTTTTTTCTTTTGCTCCAACAGTTAGCATAAGCGTAGAACAAAAGGGCAATTCATGTCCAACCGATAGTGGTATGTTACAACCAGTCAACTAATGCAAGTCAGGCCAATTTGAGTCAACTAATTGTTTCATGCACCACAGCAGATGAATATTAAGCGGTGGTCAAACGGATGAGGTTGTGGCTTTCGGACGTGGAGTTCGTGAGTTCGATTCCCCCGATCGACGGTCAACCTCGCGGCCTGACAGCTCTCTGTTGGCGACAGACTCCTCTTCCTGAAAAACGATTTACATTGTTATTTCATTATTGAAAGAAGTAGAGAGATAAGAAAATGAAGTATTCAGCTAGTGCATTTATTCGTTGAATAGAATCTGCCGAGGAATTGAAATAAACCACTTACCGAGTTCGTAACTGGGACCGTATCTGTATTGTGCAGTAAGAATGTAAGACTAAAGTTTTCGTACCCACGTGACAAATGAGATCGATTAATCGGAATAAAAGTGAATAAGAAGAGCCCACTTATAGAAAAAGCTTGTCCAGCGATTAATATCTGCACATGAGAAAAGATTAAGAAAACCTAACTGAGCACTGTTGTTCTCGTCCTGTCTCACTTGGTCTTTCCTCTTATTTGTTTTTTCTTTTTTGTGGTTATCCAAGCAGTTCGTTGGCAAAAGAAATTCTTGGGACTCGCGGAATAATTGTTTCAAATAAGGATTGGCGTGTTTTTTGTTGTGAGTGTGTGTGTGTGTGTGTAAACAATCGATACGTTTTACATTCCACAATGGATGCCAACATGTTGGAATCCGATTGGAACATTCTGCCTACCGCGTATGATGTTAAATGAAAAAAAATCCGGTAAGAATGATTCGAATAATTACAAACCAATCAAATCGTCAAATTGACAGACAGGTTTATGCCAAATTAAATTAATCCGTGCATGACGATTTTTTATTTCTTTCATTTTCCCCTCGATTGGGCATCTTTGCATTAGGTCATAGTATACCACGATAACTATGGCATTTTAAGCACTGGTTCTCCTCTACAACTCTACCGGCCGCTAGAACTGGTCAGATGGCTTTTTTGATATGACCTATTATCCCCGTATCACATGAAGTGGTATGTTGTTCTTTTTTGGTTCGTAAACTATGAATCCGTCTTGCCAGTCGATTGATTTTGTCTATCAATAGGTCAAATATGACATTCAAAAGCTTTTCGTCAATATTCACACCTCTGAACCTGTCAGCTTTTTGCGAGCTTGATTACAGATTAATCACTTTCGGGATCATCTACTTGTGTTTGCATGTTCGATTCCACTCAGATTATACGGCCAAATCAGCGCTGCTATCCTGATGCGGTTATCGAGTACGCGACAAGGTCGACAAAAAGTAAACAAAACTCAGCAATTTGTCGTGTACTTTTTTTACTAGTAGCAACTGATCAGCCCTTTTCTGACCTATGCAAATTTGATTTCGTTGCTAGTATTACAATAAATTACCGGTTTTTACGGTTTAGCCCCGACCGGATAAGTGGCTGGGAACACAGTGTGTTGATCATCGTTAACATGTCTTCAGCTGATAGGATAAGGGAACTAAGTGGGACTGTGTCGAAAAAGGATTGTATCTAGTGCCAATAAAAATATTACAAAAAAAGACACGAGGTTGACGATCATTGGATTACTGTGAGTTTTGCCGGCGAAAGAACTTTAGGGAATACCTAAAGGAAGTATTGCCAAAGAATCCACGGAAAATGCCAGGGCCGGAATAGTCACAGTGGTGTTGTTTATATTCCGAATTGACAATTTGATTATTTCTCAGAGTATGAAGGTCAAATACTTGATTATTACCTCACCATCTCGCACTCTCCGACCGTCCTAATCGGAACATCACATCTGGTCGCTCCGTATTGGGGCACGCATCGGCTGGGTAGGAAATTAATACATCGTGTCCACACGTTTGTCGAATCGACAACAACAATAACAACAACAACAACAACAACAACAACAACACTACAAATTAACACATTCGTGAAGTTGCTAATCCGTTTGTTTGTGGACACCTGGTGCCCCATCACTCGAAGGTGAATGTATATTCCCTCACTTGTCTTGTACGCATAGTTGCACGTTAGAAGTTTGAGAGTACGGTAACAAACTATCGGGCTGAAGGGAGTGGTGAGCTAAATGTACTCTTCGATGTAACCAAAGGGGACAACTAATTTGGACTAGGCAGCATCTTCTAATTCTACCATAAAAAGGAAGCAAATGGGATTAGGGAAATCGCATTGTTTGACCTATGGTAACTGTGGCTTTACAACAAACCACGTGGTTAGTTAAACGTCGTGAAAATCATCATTGATTGAATTAGTCTGTGAAAATCGGTGCACTTTGTTCATTGGCAAATTATCTTTATGATTGATTAATTAATTACCTAGTCATCTTGTTACATATTTCCTCGATAACAGGGAACTTCTATGATAGGAATCCGAAGAAGTCAGCTGAAACAAAGGTACTACACATTTTCAGCTCAGCCTAATATCATCTAGTAATTTAATCTAGTAACCCTATTGGAAGGATATTGGATAAAGAACCTCGAATCCGGTACCCAGATCATGCGGTTGACATGGTGTCGATAGCACTGGACAGTCGGGAGATAAAATCATATTCAAAATTTTAGAAATTTCATTGATCATGTATCAAGTGGAATCTGGCATTAAATGTTACTTACCGTACTGAAATTTTACAGAATGGTTCGCCAGTACGGATTCATTCGATCTCGTTTTGATAAGATTCAAAAAACTGCATCAAACGGTGAAATGTGACTAACAAACGGTTGTCGGGAAAACGTTTATCAAACAAAATCAAAAGCCGATCAAACTATAGGTAAATAGATTGTTGTCGAAGAGAAACGCATTTTTCATCGCACCGAAGTGATCAGTTTACTAAACAAATTAATGGGAATTTCCTGTCTATCATTAGACATGCGTGTCCAATACAGCGGTTGCCTGCATTACAAAACAAAACCGGCGGTTGCCAAGCGGATTGGGTGGTGACGTTTGGACGTAAAGTTCGCGGGTTCGAATCCTCCCACCGCTAATCAACCTTCCCAATTGGCATCCATTTGTTGACCGCGGGCCCCTTCCCAAAAAATGATGTGCAATGTTATTTCATTAATAAAGTAAAAAATAAAAGAACAAGCTATCACAATCACTGTCCGGCTGGTCGGAAATTCTCACACTTAGTCTATCAGTTCATTTCTAGTTCGTGTGGATACAAACATCGACCAAAAAGTGATAGCCATTTGGCTTTACCGGTTTCAAAGCACATATCTATTTGATTATCAAAATCGACAACCCAAACTTGCTTGATCCTATACGTACTGAGGCAAAAACTCCGGCATCTTCGCCCGGGAAGAATTTGATCGCAGTCGATCACAAAGTCGACCGATTCCAATCTTTCAAAGTACCAATGGATTAAAGTGAGACCGTATTCATCCATATGCATTAGTCAGCGCTTTGAGCAAAGAAACAGTTGACGCCAAATATCGATCCATCTTGGCATGAAATCATACGGTCTCGGTTCACTTATCAATCACCAAGCGACACAATTCATCGAGCTGCATTCTTCGTCCTTTCAACAGTTCGGGAGCCACAAATTCTCATGTTCAAAGTTCGCGAATGGGAACACGTAATAGAATGCTTGCATATCCTAACATTGTTTTTTTATAACCAATTCTGATGAGTTGGATGAACGAGATCCGGTGTTTCGCATTAGTCTCGGCTGTTAGCCTGGTGATCAACATTCTGTTTCGGGCCAAATTTAGTTTTTTTCATTAGGGCTTGTGCAAATCGACCATTGTTTAACAGTTCTAAGTGCAAATAGTCAGATGGGTCAGACGTGTGATCTATCTCCGACAATGTGAAATCCGATCTCCAAAAAGCTCTTTTGCAATGTTGGCCAAGTCAGAGGAGGCAACAGACTACCCAAAACGTTGAATTTTTATTCGCTGACAGAAATTACATTCATCTGTCACAAAAACACTTGATTACCACGAGTGAAATTGAAGTTGCGTACCGAACAATGACTGCAGTTTAATAGAAACCAAGTCTAGTACAACGAAAAGCTCTTACAAATTTCCAGTTAACCCCGTGGCAGAAATTTTAGGGTCATGATTATATCGTTTTTCCAGACTATATCGATCTCAGAATTTGCACAATGCACTCCAAAGATCTGAGTCCAATTTCTTCGACTTTCTTCCCCGTAAGAACATATGCTGTCGGGAATAACATCATGTGGTAAAGTTCAACAAACCGTTCAGAGCCTGCCCGGTAGCGTAATGGCTAAGGCGTTCGACTCAGAATCGTTCGTCCTTGTTCGGGTTCGCGTCTCAGTTCGAACGCGGTGGATATGGACCACTGATGATTCCTAACAAGAATGAAACAGCTGTACAGTGCTTCCATGGTGAGTTGAGCGATGATATCACATGGTGAATTATTTCATGAAAACATTCAATCTCCTACTACTAACAAATAACATAGACCTCGGTAAAATACTTGTGTACTTTTATAAGAATCCGATTTCATTCTATTCATTACACTCCAATCGCTCAATCGCTGACGGCTCTAAACGTGATGATATTTCACAGGAGCCGCCAATACATTCTTGAACACTAACTAGAGTGTGGTTGGGAGTATTTGTAAATTATTTTTGTGAAATAAGTTCAAAGTTTTTCGGCATCACATTGATTTATCGTCCGACACAAAATGCACCGGGTTAGCTGTCACTTTCGTCATGTCCGGGAGGGAGGGGGAATTCGTGTCTTCTCCAAAACAGATTTTCCAGTCCAACTGTCCTTCTCCTGTCCCAATAAGAACAATCCGGGGAATGGGAGGAAGGAATGCTTCATGTTTTTTTTTTGAAAAACGACTACGCCACAATGCATACAAATTATATCAAAAAAGAATATGGTTATCGGATGTTACTTCTGGAAAACGATGTATTTTGTTGTTTTATTGATGAAGAAAATTGAAAAAAAATGAAAAGAACTACGATTAAGAACTCCTCACGTTAGGATTTCTTTGGAGATTTAACCCGGGAACAGAAATTGCAGAAAACGAAATATTGATTGGTTTGTTCTTCACATATTTCCGACAGCGTAGTAAAACGAAAAACATCAATGCAACACAACTTATTGAACCTCCTCCTCATTGCTTATTTCAGGACAGTTCCTATAGAATTGACATCTATTTATCCACATTCAAGACAGCTTGCTTCATGGGGTATTGTTTATCTCGGTGACTGGAAATGCGTTTTATATTTTCACAAAAAGTACAAGTCTTCCTGATCAAAGAGAGGGCCAAATATCGATTTTTATGAAGTGGATTGTTAATGCCCAACGTGATCCAATTTGTCGTTTTTCATGGAAAGATAACGAGTGCTAAAAGTACTGACAGATTGACAACCCGAGAGAACGAATTGGAATCAAGATGTACTTTTGATCATGGACGTAACCCGTTCGAAAGATTGATCCTAAATTGTCACGGCCCGGATGTCTTGCGGATAGAATGGGGAGCTTTGCCTTTGATATTCCTTTCTCAAGGTTTTAAATCAATGGGAAACAAACTCCCGGGAAGAGTAGGCAACTCCGATAAAACCTTGAGCATTATATTATTTGCCAAGTGCTTTCGTAACTGACCACTTGAGAGTTTCCGTGCAACGAATAATCTCGTTTTTTGTACTAATTGGAATCGAGTTGGTCAGAGAGAATGAGTATTGCGAGTAAATCTTTGACTATCCGTTTCACCTTGCATGCTCGTGTTTGTGTACATTCTCGCAGTCCCTAATCCGTCACGATTAATTGGTTTTTGATAACAAATTGGGATTGTGCATCAATCATATTGCACTATCAATCCCCCGATATCAACAATACAGATCTATCACTGGCCGGTAGAATGGTATGCCATAAATTTTGCCTGACATGAACTAGAGTGTTCAGGACAAAAGGAAGGGCTGATCCAGTTCCGATCGAGTCAAACTGACTCGAATTGGGTGGAGGAGGGAGTACTCATCGTATTCCCAACTGAAAAAGAACCATTTGCCATGTGACTAGAAATTCTCCGGGGCAAATTTTGGCATCTGGAAGTCCAAGCAGCAAATGATGGGGTCGATGATACCTGCAAGACAGACAGTTTCGCGGAATTTTGCTTCAAATAGGTTTAGTGTTTAGTTTTCCGTTCAAATACTGCGAGATATCTATTTGATACTCGGCCGTGTGAAGTGTCATTCAACTCTACATCCGATTTCGCTAACCGGAATATCGAAATTGGACAAAAAGAAATTCTTTTTTGTTGGCCAGATAAATGAATAATCTCTAGTGTTTCGGTATAGTCATCATCACTTTGATCGACTAATCTACTGGCTAGTTTGGACCCATCAATATTGAATGATAAGCATATTCGCAGTCCTTGTTCGGCTTCTTTGTCGATACAGTCGGTGCGAGGCCCACGCAGTTCCGGTTTCACATGATCCTATTAGTGTGTGTGGAGTGTTGAATATGCACTCACGTGCACCATGGGAAATCAAAGGAATTTCTTATCTTAACTATCCCCCGACATATTGAAATAATTGGTAGTGGAAGTCCATTGGAATCCAAATGCAGCGCGGATTTGAGGCGAACGGTTAGGAGTTAATGAAAATCCATAAACTCAGCTGGTGTGAAAGTTGGTTTTGATCGTATCATCTTATTTGATAGTTTATGCCCAATATACGATTCAATCCTATTCTACATTCCTAGGTAGCTTGGACGATCTAAGAAAATGGAGTTGAAGAACGTTCCGGATCTCGGTGGCCGCTTTTTTCTGCATCATTGTTTCTGTCTTTCAGCAACCAAATTGTTTCTAATAGTTATATGGTGTCCTTATAGCAAACAAACGAGACTTCAAAAACAACTGCCCGGTTGATCGGTTTTCATGTACGCTCGCCCCTACATTTTCGAGAATACTATTCGAATCGAGTAAATTTTCTCAGGTCATCAGACAGTACAATCGAGTTTGATTCGGGACAATACCACGGACTTGGATGCATGAAGACCCCGAGATTAATAATAGCCAAGTGCCTTGTGAAATATTGTCTACTGATTGTGCTATGAATGGAAATAGGAACTAGAGGAATAGCAAAAACACTAAAAACCCAGTGCAAGTCATTTGACTGATCACAGTATGTACCATCCGTATACCACGCTTGTTCTTGGTACTCGGTGCTTAGAAAATCGCCTGAGGTAACCATCCAAGGAAAATGTGAAAAAGTCTTAACTGGCGGGATGCTAAGTGGAGTTGGATGCCAGACGTGCGTTCGGCAAGACTCGAGAACACGATGATCGAAGAAATCAAGTGACCTGGCCAGGCAATCAAATCTGCAGTATATTCCAAACGAAAAAATGCTTTTGAGAAGACTGACTTATGGTTGTATCGACTTCCTGGTATGGTGGTTGATAAAACATTTATTATACAAATTCAACGTCATTTCGTAAGACGATATTTAGGCATTATTGTTGTAAATTCTGTCTACGGGGTCGGATGAAAAAGTGTACATTCGTACTAAGAAGTTAGTCACTTCGGAAAGGGTATTCGTAATAACCGAAATGCTAAAAAAAATGTCCACAATTTTAAACAAAGCTGTCAACTTTAGTACGGCTGTCCTATTTGGGTCACGAGAACCGGGCGTGAATAGTGAGCAAATTTTCGAACCACAATTACGATATTACTTACAATGAAAGCTGACAGTGAATTCAATGCGTGTTTAAAAACGTCCTTGTATATAAAATTTCGGGGCAAAGACGAAGTTAAGATTGTTCTAACCGAATCCTGAATGATGATTTATTTTAGTGTGTAGAATTATGATCAGAAAATATCCTGGCATAAATCAATTACACGAATCGTCCGCTCCTCAAAGCTTGTCACATGAAAGCGCCGATCACGCGCGTACAGAAAAACAGTTAGCAAATACGTTGTCTGACCCGTGATTATCAGCCGTTATTTTTATTTATTGTCTTTTAGGAGACGAGGCTCGATTCACGATAACCGTCAATCTCAGTCGACAAGTCCGAAAAAAATGTGACATTTGTTTCTGTGAGTATTCGAAATGAAATTTGATTTCTTTATTGCTCGAATCAGAACGGGATGGTTGATTTGATGGTAAGAACAAATCGAAAAGACAATAATTCATGCCCATGCCACCGGTTTTAACTGTCCCCCCACGGACTCGCTTTCGCTTAGCCGAATTACTGATGAACGAGAGAGAGAGAGTTTGCGAGACAGTCATTGTTAACGGATTAGGTTACTTCCATCTATGTACCAAGCTCCGTTTTGATCCGGTCGTTTTGTCAACTGTATACTGGTTTCCATTACTATATATCGGATGAATAAGTGGCGTTCTAGTTGGGCAGCCGAGAAAAGTAGATTAATAAACTAAGAAGAGTATCCACGAGTAAAATGACCATTATAGGCAGTGGAACTTCAAGCCGTACCTCCTAACTCCGGTTTCTCGCTACATATAGACTCGTTTTGCGCTTGTCTGAGCATAAAACTCACGACTGCCGTAGCCACTGGCACACATGGGCTTTGATTCTACTATTGCGGCCATCCGTAGGTGATTCCAAAATCTAATCCTAACTAATCTAAGAAGACCGTCCGAAGAACCAACTTTCAGGTCTATTAAATCGACACATCGCGCGTTATGCGCTCCCAATAATTCAGATGAAATGGCGCTACCATCTGAAATACGCTTTGGGCTTTCATTGATTGACTGATCAGTTGTCAACTCACCGACTGAATCGCTGGCAGCCTAAATAATTAAATGACTAGCAGACAGGCAGGCAGGCAGACGTAAAGATGGACAAACTATCTGACTAGCAATTGTGATTGATTAACTGAGAAACTGAACTTTGTGACTGACTGCAGGGTTGAATTAATGACTGACTGATTGCACAAATGAGACTTAATGACTGAATGACTAACTGGCCTCATGTAGGCTGCATTTGTAAGGATAGCGAGTAATGATTCGTCAGATCCAGTATCCCCTGACCAACGGTCAGCACAGGTGCTTGGAACATGGCACCGATTGCGCCAGTCAATAAGCTGCGCAAAAAGTCTCACTGAGGAGTCAGTGAATAACGATGAATCAAATTAGTACGTGAAATAATCAGCCAGTGAGTAACAGTCAAAAATGACCAACGTAACCGATTATTTTGTCTGCTCAGCTTGTTTTTCCTCACTATGGCAATTGGGAATGGGCTAGAGTGGCCTGGTGACAAAATCGATTAATGATTTAAGGCACTGAGTAAAAGTAGACCTCTTCTTTTCTTTTCAGTGTTCTAAAACAAAATCATTTGTATGGTGCAATTCAAATAAGTAGGAGTCTTAAGTGAACTTTGGAACTCTGATGTCAGGTTCTCCTTGGTCTCGCTAGGTCAGATCACATCAGAAAATTCTTATTTGTTTACGCAGAAAAGGTGATGACGCAATATGCCTAACAAGTAGCATAAACTCGATGTGCCTCGGGTCAAAGAGAAGTGAAATTCGAGTATCGATTTTATCTCTTCTTCCAAAAAGCGGCTCGGTTGTTGTGCCTAATTTGGCTAGTCCGTGAACTGTCCGACACCTTACCGTTCAAAGTAACATTTTGCCTTATTCATTGCTCGTCTCAGTCTATTTAGAATCAACTTGTGGACTTGTGAATCTACGCGACATTCATTTCCTTCCCTTCTTGAACAAATGCAAATCGCATAGATAACAATAAATTACGGGAGGAAAATAAAGTAAAAATGTTTGTGACCAAAACAGATGTGTCGTGCGCATAAATACGACACGCAAAAAAACTTGGGATGGACTTGTCCATTCAATCAGCCATCCACCGTCCACATTGCCAATGAACAACATTCACGTGATCATGTGAACTTTTGAGGCGATCATGTTTTCTCTCGGATGATAGTTACTTAAACCTGGCCTATTTCTTACAAGTACCCGCTTCACGTCTGTGTTGATTCCTTTAACTTGTCAAATGCGAATGCTACCTGTTCAGTCGTTTGAAGCTGTTCTGCTTTCAGTAAGCTGCAACTATGAAATAATGCAGTATGGGCTGCTTCGGGTACCATGGTCTCCGTTTAGATGTGGATAAATGATCGGCTTTCTACCTCATTCTCTCCGGCTATTGCCAGAAGTTGTTATTATTGGGCACTAGTGAAGTCTGTTGAATACAAAACCGAGTGTCGGTCAAACAATTACTAGGGGACCAAACATGGCAAATAGACTGTGATTAAGGGTTGAGTGGATCGGGCAAAAATCATGTCGTAGGAAACACGAAACGCGAAGCGAAAAGGTAAATGTAGCCGGATCGGTGTCTATTTATTCTACTCCGGCTTACTGGCCGGCAAGTTCAAAGTATGCTGATTACCCATTGACAAATGAGGCAGGAAACCTTTGGATGGATGTTTTTAGCATTTTCTACTCCAGCTGGTAAACCGGAAGTTGGTTAGCAACAGAAAATGAAGACCAGATGAAATTTGGCTAGCGCATCAAACAAACTCGGCAGTTCAGATACGCCAAAGCCAAGATTCAATTGTATGCATCCGTTTTATTGTTAATTCACATACGTCCCGAGGAAAGAATATTCGTCAACTGAATCGTTCCGTAATCGGTGAATAACGGAATCGACACTGTGATGGTGCCTATTCCTGAATATGGAGCCCATAAACTGAAGCTCTCCGGGTTCTGAGTATCTTCTGATTCGCAACGAGGAAAAAGATGTGGGAATCCCGATCGCCAGCCCCAAATGATTTTCGAATGATTTGTTTCCATTTAGGAAATGTTTGTTCATTAATCAAAATCAAATGGCTTATATTGGTCTTCTGTGATTAATGCTCACTGGTCGATTCTTTTGTTGGCTGATTTGGTCGAACGATATTCATCGACTTCGTCAAGAGGAGTTTCCACTCAGACTATCGATTGAAGCAACCGGTGCGATTTTGCCGCAGATGGGCCAAATCGATATCCATTAAACTCATACAATCATTGCAGATTTGGAGACTACCAGTACCATTCTGGACTGTTCCGTAATTTACGAAACAATATCAAATCTGCAACGACAACTGCATGTAAGATTTCTAATCAAAATTCAGTGCCTCCCTTATGGAGTCAATTCTGAGCCCGCCTGTCACAGTACCCTCTTAGCACAAAAAGAATATGCATGCTGCGAGACGTAAGCATTGCAGTTACTACGGATGACCTTGAAAGTCAGCCGTGATGGGCAACGTGGAGAACCACCGTGGTTTTTTCCTAGATTGGTAGATCTCAGCTTCTTTTCAATAGGATAAGGTGAAGTAGGCTATATGGGAACGTAAAGTCCTCTTATTTCATATTTGATTTGCAAAATATATTTACTGGACCATTTTGATGTCCATGACAGCGAACGTGAACAAGGATTGGAACACGCCCGGGGGGGGTGTGTGTGCGCGTGGCAAATACTTCAACTATAAAAAACAGCGTCCGTCCCACGGTGTATTTTGTACAGTTTAGTTTGAGTGCCCGAGAGTGTTGCCTATTTTCAAAGTGTTTTGAGCTGAGCTGCTAATTGGGATGGAAAATTCATTTGGGCACCGTACATCCCCAAAGTGGACGCCACGATCTGGAATAAAACCGGGAGCAAATTCTTTGGACAACTGAACCACTGTGGACACGTTTTCTTTCGCACACAGTAGGTCATTTGTTTAGTAAGTGAAAGGTTACCGAATGGGCTCCGGAGCGTGGCGCCGACCGGTAAATGATCCGGGTGTAAGTAGATTTTTCATTCTATGAAGCATAATAGATTATTTCATTGTTTTTTTGAATTTTTACTAAAAAATTGCAACTTTATATTCATTGTTTTTTCAGCAATACACCTGACTTTTTTCCCCGGTCTGTTATGCGGTCCGATGAGCATCCGTGCGTGACGTACCGACACAGTTTGATTTGGTCAAAAGCGGGCACCAAGTCCTTTGTCGACCATCATAGTTTTTGTATGGTTGTAAGCATAATTAACTGTACCGGTTAGGCATTCAAAGCATTCGATGACCGAGTGTCGTCACTTGTTAACTGATCCTATGATGTCATCCTTCTTGAATGGAAATAATGGAAAAAGGTGTCAGTTCTTCTCATCGTGTAACCTTTGGACATAAGTTTCCCACGGAGTTCTTCTGAATCAATTAGGGTAGATATCTTCAAAGCAAGAACTACTATCTATAGAGAAGAGAATGAAAAATAGCCCAGGGAACATACAATCGGTTTCACTTTTGCTTCTTGTGGTCACGTGCAAGCATTCTGTATACGTTCTTGTTCACTGAAAGTCAACATTGATGCGAAGAAAATCAAATATTAGTAGGCACACAGCCCTCCTGGATTGAACACAATCTCAACGAAGGTTGATAGTTTAGGTTGCATGCTGTGTAGATTTACTCGAGGGGTTTGACACAAATCAACCTTGTGAGTCTAACCCAACAAGTACTTCGCAAACAGGCTAAAAGTTTGATGTCATAAAGCGAATCGATTTAAGGTTACTTCATTCATTTTGACAGCCATTTCTTTCAGTTTGCTGATACTTGTTTGTCCAAGTATCGGACCGTTTTGGTAGCTATGCGGCACCACGACTGTGAGTTGACTGAGCAGAGACTTTGGGATAACAAAGGTTGTGTGAGTGAATTTACAAACTCGTATTTTGACTGTTTTCTTTCGCACACGATCATATTCACATTTGAAATAAAGCATCGGACATCGACAAACCATCATCTTTTACATCTGCAGTTCAGAGGCGCGGATGAAGTGCGCACATCTTGCCACAAGTCTTCCATTTGAGTGTGTGAAGATGATAAAAAATATTTTACGGTCATTTTTCACGGCTTTCTCATCACTGAATTTGGCGTTTGAATGGTAAACGTTTCATCATCGAGTTGATATCGTCAGTGCATGTAGGCAGTCGAAGGTGTTGCGCCACGTTTATAGGTGTGCCATCGGTCTTGACCCCCTGACCTCTTCAAAGCACAACTGCACGTGGCTAAACGTTTTCCTTGCTATTTGACCAATGCTAGCTTGACTTCACGAGGACCAACGACCCCAAGTGCGACCGGTACAGATTTCCCAAAATTATTTACCATAACTACCGTGATTCACAAGGATATCAAACCAAATGGTTATTCATTTTTTAATTGGGTCGGCATTTCACTTGGTCCTCCGTTAGGGTTGGAATTGGTGGACCTACGTACCGTCCAGACTCATATTGTGGAATAATCAGTTAGAAATCAAAGGGCAACTTTTGGTGGTAGACGAAAGCTCACTGTCGCTCGGCTGGTTACCACACCTGACCTTATGTGGTTTTATGCCACTCCTAGTCTCACTGTCACTATTCGCGGTCTCCGGCCGGTCCGAGTAGTGATCCTTATCAGCTATGGAGCCTGTCTCTTTCTCTTCACTCACTCGCGAAGCAATCGTCTCACTTCAGGCATGCGTACAACCAATATCAAAGTGGCCATTCGAATTTCATCACTTCTAACGAAAATGATAAGAGGTAAATTGCCTTTCCATCACGAGATTAATTTCGGTAACGGCCCATAATTTAGCTCGAAAATTCTATGGAGACAATCGAGCACACATGCAATGCTGATGGGTTTCACCGGTCGTGGAAAAACTGGCTGGAACTGGCAATTCTGAACTCCTTGGTCAGTTGACTCTATTTCACTATGTTATGTCAAATATGCACCTTCATGTTAGGCAAGACACGACTAAATTTCGTCTAATCGATTGCAGCGGTTTAACTGACCCGACAAAATAGAATAGCAAATTTGACTTGACGGTCTATCAACTCTTCCAAGAGTGAACATTAGCTGATTAGGTTGGTAAATACAACACTGGTCGGGCTACAATTTCTGCTGATTTAATTTGCTCTCGATGGACTGTGATTTTGTACTTACAGTGACATTTTTTTTCAGTGAAACGATGATCATGGCAAAACCTGCGATGATTTCCGATTCACGGTCGGTGTTAACTTTAGATTGGAAACCTACCTGCCGCAGCGTGCACTAATCTGTGATTCTCATCTTTATCGAAGTTTTCAATACAGTTCGGCGGAAGTACTGTCATGTGAAATCACTGAGAGTGTTGACCGAGAACATGTGCAACAATATTGCCAAAGTCTCGTTGCAAGACTTCGTGGGATCTGATGTAAAGATTGACTGCAGCCGATATGTTTATGTCTGGTCAGATACCGATGACTCCACGAGAAGAGCCGTTGGTGTTAGATAAGCCGGGACGTCAAGTCATATAACCATAAAGTCACTACAGCCGATTGGGCCACCGATGGCTTGAGTCGACGGGGTTTTTCCTAAGCATATCCTTCTATCTTGAAGAAATATTGCCACTTGTAATTCATTTTCAAATGATAAAGCAGGCGAACACATCGGTATTTGATTTCAGACAAATATTGTTGAAATTTCGATGTGAGACCAAGTTTCCTTGGATTTCAGCATATTTCTCAATGCGAGGGAGCTACGAGAAACTCCCACCTGACCACCATACTGAGCTGACATTCTCACAGTACCGAAGCAGGACAAACCCAACACGAGCACGATTTCTCGTCTGTGTTGCAAGGTGTACTGATTGTCATGAACTAATTTTTGACGTGCCCTAGTCTAAGGTTTGTCAGGCCCTATGGAAGAAACAAAAAATTAACATCATTTCAAATAAGGTTTACGCGGTTTCCGTTACCATTGAGGCCGTTCTGAAATTAGAAAAAGACCACCTCTTCTTCCCCTTTCTCTTCCTTCCCCTTCTCTCCTTCCTCCTTTTCCTCCTCTCCCTCCTTCTCCACCCCCTCCTCTTCCTCCTCCTCCTCGTCCCCCTCTTCCTCCGCCCCCTCCCCTTTTTCCTACTCGTGCCCCGCCTTTTCCTCCTCCTCCCCCCTCTCTTTTCCCTCTTCCTTCTCCTCCTCCCCCCTTTTCCTCCCCCTCCTCCCCCTCTTCCTCCTCCTACTCCTCCCCCTCTTCCTCCCACCTCCCCCTCCTCTTCCTCCTTCCTCCTCTTCTGCCTTCTCCTCCCCCCATCTTCCGCCTACCCTTCACCCCTCCTATTCCTTCGTCTCCTCCTCCTCCCCCTCCTTCTCTTCCACTTCCTCCTCCTCATCTTCCTCCTCGCCCGATGAATTCCTGTCATTCCGCATAGTTTTGGTTTATTTTGTATTCGCACGAAAATCCGTATACATCTTATTATGCATTCAGTGTGCCTGTACTCAATATATTTGTATACAAATATGCTTAGTGCATTCTGATCGTATTTGCTGGGCTCGCGTTTCAGCTTTTGTGAAGTGTGTCAGCCTCGAACAATGATGGACGCTGTGAACATACCGACACGAAAATCGAATTTTTTGTGGGATGAATTACGCTTTTTTTATCCGAACAACGGTGTTTTCTTTTCGCAGTTCCGCTTCACTGACTGTTAGGAATAACAATGCGGAAAGTTCCGCGTTGTTTCATTCTGGAATACTTGTGTGAATGAAATGTGACACTCATCTTTGCCTGTACCGGTTCGACTAGTTTGAAGAGAATAAAACAGGCGAATTTGTATGAACCCGAACATTGCTACGGTTCATAATCTTGGTTTTTTGCTCGACAATTTCTGTGACCGAAACCATTGTACTCGTAGAACACGCTTGTCTGGACCGATTCACTGACTGCATACTTTTCGTGCGTACCGCATAGGACAGCAAAGTGTTTGATCGGTTAAACAATATGCACTGTGGAATGGAATTACTTCTATACTGGTCCGCTAGCACTTCAATTGGGTGTAACCGTATCCCGATACGGTCTAGGATGATGTTAGATCTCTATATTCCACTGATCATCGGCTGAAGATTTGACAGAACGATTTTCACAATTAGTTTGGCTAGAATTACACTTCACAAGGCTCGAGTATTCGAATAATACTATAACAATGTTGACACGCACCTCTGCATTCATGCTCTGACTAGCCAGCGAGAAATAAGTTCCGAAATCGATGAAGTCTGCACATACACACACACACACCTTCAGTCTGACCGAATCCTATAAAAGCTGTTGCTTTCTTCCTAAGACGAATGACACATCTGAACATGTTTCGCTTCCCAGAAAACTCAAAACTGAATAGTTCAATCAAATGAAATTCTTGGCATCACAGTTTATCAAGTTCATCGGACAATAATTGACAATTGCAAATTGTAATTCCAATCACCACATGGTCTAACAAATTTCTATCGTGAAATAATTTACCATGTGATATGATTGCTCAATTCATCATTAAAAAACCATGGAAGCACTGTACAGCTGTTTCATCCTTGTTAGGAATCATCAGCGGTGCATATCCACCGCGCCCCAACTGGGACGCGAACCCGAACAAGGACGAACGATTCTGAGTCCAACGCATTAGCCATTACGATACCAGACAGGCTCTGAACGGCTTGTTGAGCGTCACAGCATGATGATTTTGCACCTACCCGTCACTGATTTGCACGACTACTGGCCGCTAGCTCAAGCGATCGACCCCTACTGATAGATGACTTCTGTGCAGGTAGCCTAAGTACGACGAGGGCTTTGGATATGACCTACACAGCTTGATTACTTGGTACATAATAGTAGTAGGAGATTAATTCCTTCCACTTAGAGACATGCAAACGATTCCGAGTGTGATTTGGTTGATGAGTTTTTGCTCACCGGATTCAATTCATTCTCCCATCCAAAGAGTTGCAATTCTAGATCAAGACTGTATGCACTACCATGAGACTTTCAATTTTGATTTTAGGATATATCTGGGAGTGTAACTCGTGCGGATGCATGGCTCAGTAGAGGCAAAAAATAAGTAAGCACTCCTAGATGAAGGACCGGTTTTTACACTAAAACTTGATTAGTTCGAATAGAGGATGGTATTGATCAAGCACCGTCCTACACTACTCGGCTCCACTGTCATACAGGCAGCCTGTATATCATCCAAATTAGCCGTGTTTTGTCCTCACGTGATCGGATGAAGAGGACAAATTGAAGTGGATAGATGATGTACGACAAAAATGCAGTAAATTCAGGCCTCTTGCTCCTGGTTACAACGATCATTGTATTCAACTAAGCAGTATCAATCTGAGGTAGTAAGATATCATTACTGCCAAGTATTAACATTCCGGGGACAGGATGGATACTGCAGATGAGACAACCCATAAGCTACATGTGCACACCTAGGTTGAGCTCTCACGGAATCAATGTCTAATCATGTCCAAGGAAGAACTGGGATGGAACTTGCAAATGAAACATTTCTTGTAATAAATCATTTCGAGTCAATGGAGGCTTTGGTGTTTACCAAACCTGTCCCAATCAGCAAACTACACTTGGATAGACATAAAGAGGTAGTGGAAATACGACTTTTGAAGACCGGATTTATGAGTGACCAAGTTGGATGTCCGTTGTTTTGAACAAGTCGTAGTACCAGGTTCTGATCAGTTAACATCTACTGGTTGTGCCCTTATTTGACAAATGAGATGTGCCAAGTAAACTGCTTTGACAAAACAGATATTATAAGGGAGGCTTGGCTTAAGCTACGAATCGAACAATTTCCACGAAAATTCTTCCGGATTCTGTCCTCGTCTTACATAATGACCTGTCCTCGTGCCATTCACATGTACTCACTCGTTCATAGCGTAAACTGATTTATTCTCGTATTCGGGTTTGTTACGATTCCACTGTTCCGGTTAAGAGGGAAGGAATTACAAAACCGCTTTGTTCAAACTTGCGCAGTTGAAACTCTTTCGACCACACGTCGACTTCGTCAGTTTTATTCATTGCACATGCTAACACTCCCATTTGCTGTTGACTTTATATATAGATATATACATATATATAGAGAGAGAGCATCGGGCACGCATACCTGACGACCGACAATAACCGCGAAACCGGTCGCACGCTCCCGGGCAAATTTCGTTCACCCGCTACTTACTACTTCTGTATATATATATATATGCATATATATGTATATACCACCGGGAAAATGAAGGTGATTCTGCGGCTCAGAAGTTTGAATTTACTGTCGATGTACTCGTCAGTCGACGGTCAAATGAGGCGAGCTGCCGTTATGCGGTTAATGGAGATCTGATATTTATAATCCATAAGACGAAACCCGACTAAAAACCGGTTACAATATTGCCGTTCGTTTTTACCCCAATGGGAGCATCAACCTCATGGGAACGTATTTCCAAATAATGAAAACCAACAATCGTTTTTTATAAAAACCCAATCGATAATCCAATTCATGCCACCTGTTTTAATTAGGTCACTATTTGGATTTTTCAGGTCATTAACTGAAACATGTAATAGCTTGGTGTCCTTATCGGTTAGCGATGGTGAACATATTGTCTATTAGAAGCATTTGAAATCCACTCTATGTCCAATGACGTGCGACCTGGAAATTTTTTAATAGATTTCAGCCTCGATCACATTATTCGCTTATATTTCATTGTGTTGATGAATTCTGTAGAAAAAAGTTCTTCTATTTAAACCAAACGTGGAAGAAAAGGATACAGTTTGAAAGCCGGATAAGGTCAGATGAAAATAACAAAATTTGTTGGATCGCGAACGCGTTCAAGGAAGCTCCTCGACAGGCCAGTTCTTGTTGATGGGGCATCACGTCCCGGTGTATATATTTCTTTTCTTGGATCGAACGTACACTTATATTCCTCCTAATTGTTACTTTGCATGTTGCATACCGCGAGTCGGCATGAATCATCTTTGATAACATGTCAGTCAACAATTTGCAGATACATTTTGTTAATACATATCTGTTAATTAGTAAGAATCCTACCTAACGAATAACGATCACAGATCTGTGTTTTTGATATTTAAATTTACAATAATCGAACCTTTCAGTTTGAATAATGCAGACTTTTAAAATGCAGGAATGATCTTGGATGATTCATGTGACATTCACAGTTTTTCTTGTTAAGTTGTTTTTCAGGGGGCAACAAATTTAACTCTACCCCCTTCCGGAGTGCATCTTCATTTTACTCCACTAAGTACTCTATTTCTATAGCCGACTTGGCCGGCGGTGGCCAAACGGATAGGGTCGTGGCGTTTAGACGCGAAGGTCGTGGGTTCGAATCCTCCCACCGCCGGTCAGCTTCCCACTTGACAGCCCTCTGGTGGCCGCGCCCCCCTTCCTGAAAACATTGTTGCTTTATTAATGAAGGAAGTAAAAGGTAAAAGATAAGAAGTAAAAGATAAAAGACTTTGTGAAGTACTTGAGTATCCGAAGGTGTACGTTCTCACACATACACACAAACATGCAAACGCACATCCATACGCATATACGCATTTATCACCGGGTGAACCGATATACAGGTAAAAACACCAACAAATACAGTTACACATTAAAACTTCAAACTAATTGAAAACCTACTATGAGAAACGTTTTTATCGGTAATCGCCACTGGTAAAGTTACACTACTACTAATAATGTTTGACCAATTATAAACAAACACTCCGTGTCGAGCATCATTTGTTCCATGCACTCTTAAATCTTGTTTGGTTCACGATAGGTAATTTGTCCTTTATCTCGGAAAATCCGAGAAATCGATACTCAGTCAATGTTTTTTGTCATCATGCGTCCTCCATCTTCACCGATTTATTCTCCGGTACTCTTTCACGAATCTATATTTTGAAAGGATTTTATCAAACTTTATCGCGCTAAGGCTTTCGTCATTCGTTCACACCACACGGTACGAAGACATTGCAGTAACAAATTATGATGTGGTTAAAAGATTATACACGAATTTCTGAATGGGCTACAAATCCCTCAAGTGCTGAACTTTAAGGAGAGGACAAGTAGCAAAAAATTTTTCCATTCGTTTTCCTCTTTTTGTGCGTTGAAATTGGGCTCAGTTAGGAAAGGACAAATGGACCGGGAACTCCGTGGCTGAGTTTGAACTCCCCCTAGTTGGGACTTTTTCAATCACTTAAGTACAAATTGTTACCGAATCGCATAAGTCGGCGTGTTTGTTTATCTTACGTGGGATTAATGTCTAGCCAGCGCGAAAACTGATTGTGCTATCGAATGGAACTTGATAAAACTCGAGAAACTTTTTTCTTATCTGTCCTACGGATTTTACTTGTAAGCCGAATCGATTTTGTATGGAAGAATTTTTACGACAGCGTTAAAAAATGTACTTGGCCAACGTTTGCGTTGAAGTGCAAAAAACCACGGATTAAAGAACCATCTCACATTGGAATACTCGTATCACGAATTTGCGAGGGGGATGTGGGCTTGGAAGCTACAAATGGAAGACCTTCGGGAGAGGAGTAAAAATGTTCTAGAAAAAAGTGTTTTATACCAATTTTAGAATACCATTTAGCCTCTTACTTCCCGAACGATAAAGTGCCACTTCAGCCGGAACCGTTGGACTGTGTTTAAACGGAAACGAAAATAAACCGTAGGCTGAAAACTGGGACAACTCTGTCGGTGGTCAAGCAGATAAGGTCGTGGATTTTGGACCTGACGGTCGTCGGTTCAAATTTTCCCACTGCCGGTCAAATTGCCCACTCGGCATCCCTCTGTTGGTCACCGCTTCCGTTCCTGAAGACGATGTTGAATTGTTATTTCATTAACAATTGAATTAGGGGATAGAATTGAACGCTTAGATCGGATATTGTTGAATCGTGACACGTGGACAAGCATGGAGTGATTATGGATGCCTCGGTCAGCAAACCGAAAGGGTCAACCCAAACGGATGGAACATAATGTCTGACCCATGGTGTTGGTTTTTCCAATATTGCTTTGTATTGTTTGCATTGTATTGTATTGTTTGAAGTGAGAACACCAAAGTAAAAGTAGACTGTGACAACTGATAGAATAGAATATTCAAACAGTCTGAGCTCGGAAAATTTGAAATAGTACTTATCCTAGTTTGTCAAAGCATGACAAAACTTGCCAGGCCTGTCGAACTATAGACAAAAGTCCCTTCTGGTTAGGTCTTGTAAAATGTCGACGGAAAGCGAAAGTGCTGTTCACCATGATTACAATATCCTTGACATAACATAATCTTGCTGAGATCGATTGATCGTGAATATTTCGACGGATTAGATTGTGTGAAAATATCCCCGTGTTTAGGTAAAATGCATTGCAAGTGGACTGACACATGGACATACCGTATCCACACGCTGATAAACAGAAAAAGGGAGTCCAGGCGTATTACAACATCAAAGCACTGACGAAGTCACCTCGATAAGTGATGAAACGCTTGCAATCAAATTGCCCAGATGATCGAACAAACCAGTGACATATAAATATATATATATACATACGTATATTCTGGGGCATTCTGCCCTCGTTCCTAAGGTTGGCTCAGCCCAACTGACAAAGAATTATCAACGAATCACAGTTGTGATTCTTCTGTGGACTCTTCGACGAAGAGCTTCCATGCACACTCCTGTTGCTACAGATTCGATTCTGGTGAGAAATATCAATCAATTCGGAGTGTACAAGTATGTGGATGTTTGGACAAGAGAGCATCGGGTACGCATACCTGACGAGCGACAATAACCGCGAAACCGGTCGTGTGCTCCCGGGCAAATTTTGTTTACTCACGCAGATACTACTTCCTACTTCTATACATATATATATATATATTCACGGATTCTACAGAACTCTTATATGTCCCCACCTCTTTTAATAACATGCCTAAAGTATGAATGTAGTTGTGGGAAAAAGCATGCCCCCGGGCTTTTTAACCCACTAGGCGATTGGGAGGGAGTGGTCGGGTGACCGGCCACCGGGGCCGCGACGCATGGGTGGCACAGAACCGTTTAAAATCCCAACACGTCATGTGCGACGATGGACCGGAGGACAAAAGTCTGCAGTCTACAGTTGTTTCTGAGAGTTGCATAACAAAATGATCTCGATTAATCTGTGTGCCCGTGAAATTCGGTAATACCTCTCGGGCATTGGGTGAAATGTAAAATCATCTCACGAGATAGGCTATATTCAATCCGTAAGCAGTTCAACTCATAGTGATTAGGCCCGGCTTTGCTAGTAATCAAAAAGGCAAGTGACTATACTCTCACAACACTTGAACACACTGATTTGCTTGCAAAAGTCAACGTTCACACGTTTTATTTTCGTCCAACCAAAATTTACGCAGCTCCGATCAAGCGAATTATAACTCAAATAATAGTTTTCAAATAGGGCATGCATGATAAATTTTCGAATCAGTTAGCGAATTTTTATTCTATTCCCAACGGGGTCAGTATCGAGTTGAACTACTTTATAGTTCGTGGATTTCGATGTTTGGTACCGTGTGTGGTAAGCTAATTGTTTGTCTGCTATCACGTGTTTACCACAAGGTCATCCGGGGGGGGGTATATGACAACCTCAGGCCCATTGCCTTTGGACAAACAAAAGTTGGTTGTTATGTTGTTTTGTAAATAACTGAAAAAAGGCAACAGATTTACGTTCAGGCAGTTGTATGCACACACAAGATTGGGACAGAAACGTCGATTGACCGTTGCAAAACTAACTGTCGTGCGCCCAGTTCTGCCAAGCACGTGAATGGCTTGGAGTCTCGAGCCTCTGCTAACGGAACAATCTGTGCTAGGGAGGGTAAATGGAGTTCGGGTTATTAGCTCAAGTTAGCATTGTGCAACGGACCGTGGATTTGAGCTCTACTGACCAGTAAAAGACACGGGACAGGTGGCTGTATGAAACCAGCTAAGCAATTGCAATTTAATAAAGTGGTTCGGAATTCCATTGTTCGACATGAGATTTATAGTTAATGAGGGTGCACGGTTTCATTCCCCCTCCACCAATGTCGGGTTCTCGATAACTGAACTGCCTAGAGAAGACATCGTCTTTGTGTTGACCAAGCTACTCCGACTAGCAGTGAAACACGTTCTCGAAATGTCATACTCGGTGATCGGAACCCAATTAGAACCACGAACTTCAGAAATCAGGGACACAAATTTTCCAAATCATTCACAACAACCACTAGCACGGCAGACACGTGGTCAGGACAGAAGGAATCGTCATCAAAACTTACTTTCCCCACATGTAACTTGACAGCTAATGATCCTTTTAGCCAAAAAATGAATGCATTGGACAGTATCATTCCCACGAGTTAATTTCTGCCAAGATGATATTCCGAAATTTCAAATTCCTTGCTTCCTAATGGCATAGAAATGCGTGCAAACGTCAATTGTAACACCCCTCCACTAAATTGTGAACTGTGGCCCCGGAAACTTGACAAATGTAGCGCTCCTGTATAAATCTCTCAATCCCTGGCGACTTGTATCCGCGACTTTTGGTTACTATGGTCTGATTGACTTTCCTTCGTGTTGCAACAATCACGCAGAAAATCCTGCTCGTCCCATGACCTGTACGCTTGCAGGGTGGCAGTCTCCAGTTTCGCATTCATTAAATCTTTTAAGTAGTATCTATCCGCGATCGTCTTCACAGTTTAAACTTATGGCTTCTAAATGGTCTGTGTGTGTGTGTGTGTGTGTACGTGTTTCCGTCACTCAACCAGTTTACGTCCGAGGGCAATTAGAATTATCAAGTTAAATTTATTCAAATATCAACCTCGGCAACAGCCATCAGGACCCGAGCATGTAGCATTCTTCTACCTCGGACGAATTCAAACTCACGCCAACTACGAGGCCAGGTCGAACGGCTCGGATATATTTCATTAGTTTGCAAACTCCCTGGATCTGACATTCGCTCGTCCCTTTCCATTCGATTAACAAAAAAAAAGCCGGTCACAAATTTACGGTTTAATTTTTCGGCACAACACATATTACTAATACGCTGACCTTAGCAAGTGCATTTGGTGTGACCGTAATTGTTTCACAACATACAGACTCATATAAGATTGAAAGTAAATATTGGACATTCGCAATTGTTTGTAGCACGCGAAAAAGTCAGAGTTAGCATGGTAACCTATGGAAAATAAATCTTTTCTGGAATTTTCGAAACAATTGGTGAAAACGAAAATCCATGTGACGAGATAAAATGAAAACCGATTCTATTTTGTTTTCTTGAACGAGCAATTGCATGCCAATTTGTATTGTTGATTGGCAAATTACATATATTATACATGTTTGCTATACACGTACCTAGATATCGTATCTTATTGTTCAATCTAATCGTAGCCTATCGTATGACTACTGACCAGTTTCGCAAAATTGAAGCGAAATGTCAGGCTTGGTTATTCGAACGTTTCAGAATGCCCAATACTATGGCTAAATATGAAGATTTATACGAATAAATGACGCGGGAATGACAACCTCATCAGTCCATCCCGTAGCGGACTGCTCATGATTCCCATTTGCTATGCTCGCAGTCGGGCAAAACGTTTTAGAATGAACAGAAAATGGTCTCCCTGGCATGTAACAGTCACCGGCCTGGAAGGTCAAACAATGTGAAAAAGGGCAACGGTATATGATCGATCACCTCCCGTTAACGTAAGAGATGAACGGTGTAAAATGAACGCGGATTTATCCGTAAGGGTTATAGGCCGAAATTAAGCGTTTGCAAAAACGATGTTGAGGGAAATTAGCTCAAGTAAAAACATTGGGTATGGCCGATCGATTTGACAAACGAAATGTCCCGATCAATCGAGGGATAAAAATCACCCAAGTGTGACTTTGCAATTTGTGCTCATCTGTTTATGGTTTACTCATATTGTCATTTGGATGAGAAAAAAATGTGTAACTTTTTCCGGAGTTATGGATAGAATTTGATCGTTTTGGATTAATTCTGTAGTGGGAAAATCTGTCAAAGAGGGAAAACATTTTGTTTGCTTTTCTGAACAGCATACGCACCATACCATTTAGTTTGTATTCAGCACAAGATTAGCAACCGTAATGAATCGGCATATAACAGAAAAAACTACCAAAGATCTGATAACAGTCACCATGATAAATGAACTATTTATTACTTAGTGTGATTAGTCCAATCTATTTTCATGAAATAATTCACCATGTGATATCATCGCCCAACTCACCATAAAGAAACCATGGAAGCACTGTACACCTGTTTCATCCAGCTTGTTAGGAATCATCAGCGGTGCATATCCACCGCGCCCCAACTGGGACGAGAAACCAAACAAGGATGAATGATTCTGAGTCGAACGCCTTAGCCATTAGGCTACCGGGCAGGCTCTGAACGGTTTGTTGAACATCACAACATGATGATTTTGCACCTACCCGTCACTGATTTGCACGACTACTGGCCGCTAGCTCAAGCGATCGACCCCTACTGATAGATGACTTCTGTGCAGGTAGCCTAAGTACGACGAAGGCTTTGGATATGACCTACAGAGCTTGATTACTTGGTCCATGTTAGTAGTAGGAGATTGAATGTTTTCATGAAATAATTCACCATATGATATCATCGCCCAACTCACCATTAAGAACGCACGGTGAGTTGAGCGATGTTATCACATGGTGAATTATTTCATGAAAACATTCCATCTCTTACTACTGAAATGTACCAATCTATTTTCCTGTTCTGCTCATCCCATATGGGCTTGTGCAACAGCTGTTCAAAAGCTGAACTTGACTTAACTGTGTGTGTAACAATTGGAACGTCCATTTCGTGATCATCTCAGCAATTACTCACTGTTGGTTCCAGCTACTTCTAATGACAATAAGAAAATCAAACGAAATTGCCCTATCATTTGATTATCATATTACAGTTTAGTTATAGAACTAACACGTGAACTTCTGCTTGCATCTGGTCTGTGTAGTTCCCCGAATAATCGGTTGTCAAATTTGTGAACCTGGAATGCCAACGTTGGTCAGAGCTGGTCTGTTTAACGCAAGTTAGTCGCGTTTTCCTCGAACAAAGGTATCAGACGTTGATCACACATTGCCGAAAGGGGAAGCATTAGCTCGTAGTCACCGATGACTGCCCTTCCAGAAACGGTTTGACTTCACACGACTGGTAGTAACGAGAGACAACGGCTCTCCATAGGCTTTGTGAAGGCAAGTATACACTCACTCAGAAATTGTTTTCATAAAATAATATTCGCTGAGATGAACGTTTCCATTGCAAAAGCTTTAGTTCCGTCTGTTTGGTCACTTGTGTTATTGATTTATTTGCTAAGATAGGCCTCGTCGACGGCTCTGAAGGCGAGACTTGTCGGTTTGTTTTCCGCCTGATCTCAACTAGAATGATCTTTATTTTCAATAGATTGGGAATTAATTTTGGAAAGTTTAAACCTTTAATTGCATGCTTTTCCTTCTACTTTAAGCTTTCCAATGTTCGATCATTCAATTTCAGAGATGGGCCTGTCAAAGAAATTCTAATTCATGAATGCGGGCTTTGTCATTTATTTGGATTACTGCTCATTATACGAGTCTAAATACGACCGAGCTTCCGGAAACCCGCCTGTACACCTTGCGGTTGCTGGGTCCAGAATTTCAGTCCCATGCACGTTGAATTTGTGTCACCCCTGATGTTTGCTTCGAACAGATCTTTGGTGTATGGCATTTCTGTTCGATTTTCCGTCTTGATTCGTTTTACTAGCCCATTCCGTGGGTAGTTCTACTCAAGAGGTTTCTACGGTATTCGTTTTAGTGGATCCTCACGAAGAGGTGCAGTTATTTTGTTCTCAGTTCCGTCGAACTGCTATAGGTTTTAGCATACGTAAACAGTATTCGGATGCCCAGCCATTGGTGTGCTAGGAAAGATTACTATTTGGTTCGTGCACCTTTGTTTCCAACGCCCGAACGTCTGCACTGTGCCGTTGGCAATGCTTTCCCACTCGTAAGTCCAAAAAAGACGATTTTCAATGGATCTCGGATTCCATGGTAAGTTTGATACTATTGCTCATTGTTTTATGCATGTTTTCAATCGTCCAGCGTTCGATTTTGATAAGGAAATCCTTCAACGTATTTGACCTCCAGGTTTTGGCCGAATCGCTTCTCGTGCCATGTTTTCCACTAATCAATATCATGGCTCAAACGAAAAATTCGGTTATGAATCAGTCATCGGTTTTCCCTGGTCCAGTTCGTTCAGATGACATGATAGTTACAAGTTTTTTTATAGATTAGGTGTGCGACCTTCTCCACACCACTAAAATTACCACAAGGGTTGGTCTTAAACTGACGGAGCGTGCTATGTATACTAAAGTGCCTGTGTTCGTCCATCTATCCTCCTGACGACCCTTTTCAGTTTGCTTATAAATCTAACAGATCCACTTTGGACGCTGTCGCCTCCCTCATTCACTACATTTGTAATTCCCTAAACGCATCCGTGAAATCCGACCGTTGCGCCTTTCTAGACTATTCATTGCCATTTGACCCAGTCCCACGGTCTCTTTTACTTCATAAACTGGAAATATTTGATTGTCCCACGCCTTTACTAGCATGGATGTCTGATTACCTTACTGAACAAACCCAATGCACTCGAATGGACAGTGAAACTTCAAAACTATTTATTACTAACTCAGGAGTGCTTCAGAGTGCTGTTCTTTCACCGTTTCTTTTCTCTACCTACATCAGCGACTTAACAATTAGCTCACCCTGTCATTTGTTTATGTATGCTGATGATGTTGTCGTTTGTCAAACCGTTTCGGGAACCGATGATTTTCAACGTTTTTCCAACCACCGATCTTCCGTTTATGATTTGTCTGCGCAAGTTGGCTTCAATCTCAGCACATTTACATCTTTCGAATGTCTGTTCCCTCCTTCCCTCTCGGTGGGCCTATCCATTCGAAACTTCATTCATCAACTTGGAAACACTTATCAGGGTTGATTATGTGATATATCCGGGAGTTCCCATCGATAAAAATCTGAAGTGCACTACTCACATTTCTACCTGTGTAAAGAATCTCCGACGGTTGTCATTTCAAATCAGGAAACAGAGCACCATCTCCCCAATTGTATACCAATGGTTTTTTCCAATTCTTCCTTACCGTTCTGCAGTGATGCATCCAGGTTGACTTAAAAAGGACTTCAAAATTCTTCACCGGGCACTATCAATTATTGGCCGTGTATATTTCATGCCACTAACTGAATTGTTCACAAATCTATGTGATCAGCACTAATCAGCATGTGAGAAATTTGCTCACAAAATTCTTTCAGATCCCATGCATCCTCTGCACAACGATCTTTCAACGTGCCGCTTTCATATTCCTACACCAGCTGCTTTCCGCTCCATACCTTCAAGAATCAATATCTATAGGAACTCCACTGTCCCATATTTAGCACAAATTTTGACAAACCGTGACCGTGTTTCAGCCGAATCACTGGACGACCGATCATAATGTTCTCTGATCATTCGTAGATGGGTTTTTTTTACATTTTTGCAAGGTGACTAGCAGAATCGTTTTCCCTCTGTTTTATTTTTTAGCCTCAGTCAAGTTTTTGACTGAAATGCGACGTTTTTGGACGCAAAATTGCATACCATAAAATACAATACGACAATAATTTTGACGCATGCTTGTCAGACATGTTTCTCACAGTTTGCAAGCCGTTTGTATTTCCACTAGTTTGTCCCGGTAACTATCCGGCCGAAGTTATTTGGTTGCGGATTTTTCTAGGTCCTCCACATTGATTGAAGTTCGAAAGCGCGGAAACATTAGAAGACATCATCGATTCGTTTACTTCAACTGTTGCGTATTTTAATTTTCCTAAAAACTGCCTAACCTTGGTTACCGAGTAGAGTGACAGGCATATCGCCGAGTTATGGCACCACTAATTGCTCAGCCAAGTTATATTTTAATGTTTCAGTAAGGGAAACAATGGCTCTATAGGAAATGCCTACTTTGTGTATCTTCGGCAATCTGTGGAGTTGTACGTCATTTCAGACCTCGGTCCTCATCCGAAGTACTTTCGCTCATTCGAAACGTTGATGTACTTTATCCAGTTGAACAAGGCAGTAAGGAGATCAATATCGCGAGGTGTTCATATTTCATATTCATCTCTTCAACCGCTTACGCAGAACAATTTATGATTTATATACTGTTCACTTGTAAAGTACAATGAACGGGCATAGAGGTTAGATCTAGTATAACAAACAAGTGACATCATCCCCATGGCAAATACAAAGTCTGTGTCTAAGACTTTTGTGTACAAAGGGCGGAGTTACGCAATCGGATTAGCACTATTTCGATGAATGCTAAAATCTTCCGTCCAAAATTGTGAAACACGGGTTTAAAACATGAAATCGGATCAACCGCAGGTTTGGTTGTTATAAAAATATTTCGTGACTTACGATCCCCGTTCACGATCAGTATGATTATTCAATGCGTTTTTAGATATCAATTCGGCCAACAATTTTTGGAATATGTTCCAAGTCTTCGATCTGTTCGGTCGGAACTGCCGGTGAACCGGTAAACGAGATGTGAGGCAGAATGTGACATCCGACTGGGTTTACGTTGGTTCAGAATGATCTTTCGATTGGTTAGGAAGAGTTGAAATTTTTGCGGTTAGGAATGTGCTATTTGCGGATGAATGGAGTTTGTGACGCACATCACCGGGAATAGAGGATCTCCCTTGGAGGCCCTGTTCGATGCACATGGCTTTCCTCATTACCTTATAGATAAGGTCACCTTCGGCGTTTGACGACTATGAATGTCGATGAATTTTGCCGGCTAACCATTACGAATGAGTGTTGCAAGAGGAAAGCTTTCTTCTTTCCGGCAGGAGTCTGGAATGCAAATACCCCTGACATGATTATAAACAGTCTTCACTAAGCCGCGCTTGTCTGCGATCGGTTTAAAATTTACGCGATGCAAATACTCACCACTCCGTACGGCTTTTTGTGGATGAAGCGTTTTATAGTCTGATTCGATCGGCTCATTTATACAAAATCAAAAAACAGCCTTTAGTCTCATCTTTACCGAAAACTGAAAGAGTGAAATGAACGGAATTGAAGACAAAATTTGTAGAATCAGTAAAATTGAAAATATCATCAACAAATCGTTTGTATAAAACCAAGTTGGAAATGAAATTTTATCTCGATTAGGGATAGAAACGTATCTGCTAGTAAAGGTCCTAACGGGTTGCCCATCCACATTCCATCAATCAGTCTGTATATAGTGCCTTTGAAATCAGATCTAATAGGAGGGGTACGCAATATGATAAATTCTCGTACGTAGTCAACGAGAATGCGTAGTGAAATGTTTGATGAAGAAATAAAATCGTATGAATAATCAACCGTTTCATGAAGAGAAACATTCGTAAAAAGAGAATCCAGATCGATGGAAAACAGCATGTACTTGTAAATTCAGATGGGTCTTTCGGACAATGAAGCGTCAGGACTTTGAGAATAGTATGTAAAATTTTCATCGATCAGCTTGTGATACGTAAGTTCTATATGCATAGTAATGGCCTTAACGAGACACCAGGTTTACGGATTTTCGGTGAAGCTGTTCTGTAAAGTGTTCCGCTTCCCACTGACTTTAGATATCTGCAATGGGCCTTGGAAATGTAGCCATGTAGCAACAAAATCTAGAGTGATTATCACGCGCTGTTGATATCCTGTAAACCATTGAGTCAGACGGGGCTCGATTAATATCAATTGTCTTCATATCTTCAGGATCTGAGCAAAATGCAGAACAAGACTTCGGATGACCGATGCTTGTGTAGTTTTTGCCAAAATCATCAGACTCGTATTCCATTCTGTAGATTAAATCAGAGCAGCTTACAAAGAGGTCCAATTGCCTAAACGGTCGACTTCCGCCCAAAGTATGCAAATTGCCGTCAATTCCTCAGTGTCCATGGTTCAGTACAGAACAGAATCCGAAGAGTAATGAAAAAAATCATTCATTTATCACGATTACTCGTTAATTTAGCCTCGTTTGGTCACCCTTTGCAACTGACCGAATCACACCTGAAAAGATCGAATCGTTCCTCTATACCCAAGGCTTAGTTGAGTAGTCATCAAATTTGGAAATTTTCATTTCACTCTGTTTGAATAGCATACCATCGCGGTAGCTAGGGAAGCTGGATGGTAACGTAGAGGATTCCAAGTTGTACCGTACCATTCTCGTGTATCTGTCCAAACTTAGTGATACGGAATCACCGATTAAAAAAATAATGAAACCTAACTAAGCATCCAAGACTAGGTTTTGTCTGGGAATAAGAAGATCAAATTAGTATATGTCAAGTACGAATATATAACAGTCGTATGCTAACCTAATAACAAGAACCGTACAAGTGCAGATTACAATCAACTTGGTCTACTCATTGTGATATCTTTTTAACCGTTAATACAATGCTCGTGACCTTGATGACGAACTCAGGGATAGGAATGCCAATACAGATCGTTATTTCGAACTTCCAGCTAAGCGTTATCTCTCTCTCGTTCTCTTGGTGGCTCCAAATGGCTTTGCGAGATCCGTTTGTTTATCTGAACTCTCGATATTCGAACAGAAATCACGTGTTCAGTTGACCTACCATTTCGAATGGTGGACAGCCTGGTCACATTGTATGGCTGATATTAAGGTTTTGTTGAGGTTGATGCGAGCTTTGATTCTGTTTTATGACGACTCAAACACTTCCGGCGATCCAGCAGACAACATTCGATCGCTGTAATAAACCTCGTTTGGATCATTTTCCAAAATTGCCTTGGGCCATTAAGGAAGAAATTCTGATCTGCACTAATTTACCGCCTGTTGAGACTTTGATACTTGTCTTCGGCCGATCAACTTTCTCACTTGGCAACTCTCAGGTGGCCGCGACCGCACCTTGGACATGTGTGGACTGGGTATTTCACTAATAACGAAACTAAGTTATGGCGGATAACTACGTGTGGTTGAATGTGTGCAACTTTGCAAACCTAAGTGAATTCAACTTGACATGGAATGCGTGAAATGCAAACCCCAGGTACGGTTTTGCTCTGTAAAGTAGTCACAAAAACTAATACAGTCCAGCAATCAGCAAAGTCATTGGTTCATCTATGCAATCAAAAGTACACATCCCTAGACAGGTCCACGGGTTATGCTTTGCTGTTCTGAATCTTTACATTGATAATATTTTTGCAGTATGAATAAATGATAGCAACATGCCCAAATCGGGTAAATCCTAATCAGGATCGGCATGGGCTCTTGAACTCAAGGTCACTTGAGCACAATTTGTTAAACAGTTACTAATGCTGGCTTTGTAATACAACATGCACCTAAGACGGGTAACTTATTGTGTTCCAATGTACTGGATAAGAATTTGATTCTAACCAGTTGCCGACCTTGAAATTCGTCAATGAGTCTTACGCAATGTCTCGTAGCGAAGAAGATCTCAAATTCTATGGTGTTTTGCAAGGAAACCTCAGCAAAAGCATTTAGCGGTGGGTGAGTCGGTAATAAACATCAAATAAAAATAGCATCAACATGTTGTTGTTTTTGAAACCAATTAAAAATCTTTCTTAGAATTCTTACTCTCAGTGTTGCAAGATCATTGGCAAAGCAAATGTTATGCTGTGCAACAATAAAAAACGAGTAAGTCTGCAGCCTCTGGGGTACGAAAGGTATTACTGAAAAAGCAAGAACAAAACTGAATTGCTGATTTTACTCACGGTTTGCATTGACTTCATTCTGGTGATTACTTAACTTTGAAGACGGGGCATGGTGTGCTTCGTCTCAAAAGAGTTTTTGTGCAGTGGGGATGGTTTGCATTTATCTACTTCAAATGGCCAAAAAATGGTACTTCTCGTCTTGCCTGATGATTTGGTTCGATTTAACTTCAGACAACTTTGTCAAATGTATTCAAATTCACAACATACTTCCTACTGCGAAAGCCCCGGGAACCACTCGAAGAACTATTCTTCAGTTATGTTGGACAATTGATTAACGAGCGGGATATCTAACCATGTCCTGTCTCGTCCGTGGTAAGTATGTTTTCGGGTGAAAAAAAAACAACTGGTCACCGTTTACTTATTATTAAGCCGCTCAGCACATGAGGAATTGCATCTTAGTGTCTACACCGTCCTCCTTTCTACCGGCCTTCAGAGCAGTATGCCTGGCAAGAACACCGACGAAGCTTAAATCAAGCACAGCATCGGAATCGAATACCATGAAGTCCACTTTGATTTTTTTTTGTTTCCATGTTTTTAAACAAGAAAAATAGTCAAAACTATCAAAGAGATAATCAGATTATCGAACAACTCAAGCAGATAAAGTAATGGCTTTTCGACCTGAAGGTCAAAAGTCCAACTCTTCTCAAATCCCGGTCAACTCTGCCCACCTGGGAATCATTTATCGGCCGAGATCTCTTCCTAAAAGTGATCCATACTGGAGTTTCACTAGTAAAATAACTAAGAAAACTTGAAAAAATAATTGTGTAACGTGTCCCATAGGAGACAAAACAGTTCATCGATAACTCTGCAGGTGGTATCTGATTGTCTAATCCTTGATTTAAAATATTGCCTAATACTTGACTATATCGAATCAAAAGTCAACAGTCTTTGACTGGCTGCAAGGCAAGTCACAATTTGTGTCCAAAAATAGACCAGAATGATACAATCAATATGGTGGGTTTCCCGTAAATTTGTTGATTTGATGCTAGATTTGACAATGACCACTCAACATCGAGTTTTGCCGCTCCATTCCGTGACATGTTTGTAATCCTTTGCTACGAGACGCGCAACTTCACTTGCTGTTTCGTATTGGCAACTGCGAATAGAAGGATTGGCTCACGATAGCTCCTGTGCAGAGTTGGTGCCATATGTGAGCACTAGGAATTTGCATTTCAGATGTTTCCTCTAAAAGTCGGACGAAAAGTTTGTGATTTGAACCAGCGTAAGCCTGTTGATCAGATCCGGTTAGAAATTACTAATTTTCTTAAGAAATCTTTAATGATACATTTTAGTAGTAGGAGATTGAATGTTTACATGAAATAATTCACCATGTGATATCATTGCTCAACTCACCCTAAAAAACCATGGAAGCACTGTACAGCTGTTTCATTCTTGTTAGGAATCATCAGTGGTGCATATCCACCGCGTTCGAACTGAGACGCGAACCCGAACAAGGACGAACGATTCTGAGTCCAACGCCTTAGCCATTACGCTACCGGGCAGGCTCTGGACGGGTTGTTGAACTTCACCATGTCATGTTGTTGCACCTATCCGTCACTGATTTGCACGGTTACTGTCCGTTAGCTTTAATGAATTGCACAGAATTTAGGTTTGCGATTTAACTTGTCTACTCCGGAAGACGAATTTCAGATTTCCCATCATTTTTCAGACGCTATGGGAACTTTCTTCGGAGATCAGCAAATGTGAATTGTTCCGCACACCGTGGCTTACCTGTGGTACTGATTTCATAGGCATTCTTTGCTTTTAAATTTCCGACTTAAAAGTCCCGAATTCTAGCAATAAATGTTAATAAACTGAGATTCCGCTAGACCTCGTCCCCTGGAATGATGGTCGCATTGAACAAACTGAACAGCAAAAAGCTCTTCCAAGACGGATTCTGGCTGGATCTCCCTGTCTTCCAGCAATTGTTGCTCTCATCTGTCCCAGAGCAATCGTGCATGAATCTCTAACTACTAGTCGCAATTTTTTTTCTGAAAGCGGCTAAAAGTACTGCCAAATGACCATACGTTGAGGACAGCGTCTGGTGAGGAAATCCTACACCTGATCTTCAGGTGACGAGGGTGTTCATACCAAATTATGAGGTCCACGGCAGATACTCGGCCCTTTGCATCGCGTTGAGTGATTTGAGATCGACCACAGGCGAGGTACAAAGTCTAAGGTGCTGTGTTGTCCAGCCTATGCGTCACGACATTGCAATGAATATCCGTGATGTTCACATTCATCCGTAAAACGTGTAAACGTTTCCGGTTTCCGGTAGCATACGAAAACGTTAGATCATGTTATTAAATTCTAAAACTGACAGTTCGGTCCAAGCTTTGAGATGGAGTTCGTTGAGTCAGTCTTCTACTTCATTTTGGCCAAGCCTCTAGTACAACATCTACAGACAAACCATGAATTCGATGGGTGAAAGCGACATGCCCAATAGTTACGTCGGTGGGTGGTGTATTGTGCACAACGCTTTCTTTTCTATCTCCCCATTTACCGTATTCCCGTCCTTCTATGGGGATCCTTATCTACCGTGCATTTTGGTCAGTCTGTTTATCACGTTACTTTAGTTGGCACTATTTTCCATCCCACACATGCAACGTTTGGTGCCACAAATTGTTGAAGTACTACCTTAGGATCGTTCGACCAAACTTTTTTGACCCAGTGATCATAGTATTTGGCAAATCTCCGGTTTCTTATTTGACGAAAACAATTAGAGACTGCTTGCCAATGCGAATTCAGGTCACTTCTAATGAGACTGGGGTAAAAGAACATTTCAAAATTTACATGATTTTTTGGGCGCATTTAAAGAATTTCCGAGAAGAGCAATCGATTGCGAGCAAGTCCAAGGGGTGCGCTCAAACGATGTTTGGAGACAAGATGTGATACGATTTACTGTGGTAGCCATTGGTTTTCTTGTATTAGGAATCTTACTTCTTCTGTATAGTTCCTAAACTTACTATGTTTATTGATGCTATTCCATTAGTTCTGGAAGCTACGTTTTCATTATGAGCAGATGATTGTGTGAAGCAGTAACCAGAGGACGTTGACGCAATGTTATTGACTGTACAAGCTGAACTGAATATACTGCTTAATATATACGCCGAGGAAATAATAAGTTATTGACGGACAGCTACTAGGAAAGATTAATTGCTGGACTGATAAGAACCACTTTACCAAACCCGAATTATCGGAGGGGGCAGAGCAACGCTAAGTTGGCAATCAATATGAATTTGTCATCGGGCAAAAATTGCCGGGAAGGACGAAAGTCAGTTTTGGTGTCGTCGTTTGAACAAAATGCTCACAACGCGCTTACTCGATTACGGGATATTGGTATACACAATTACCATAATAGTAATCATAACTAGTCATTGGAATGTGATGTGAACAATGCGATTGAGTCGATTAGATTCCGTCAATCACTTCTCGTGCAATCTGCTAGAAAGTATCGAAACAAACGAGGAATGGTGTACAAATTTTCCAAGATCTAACATTTCTGTTACAACTGGGGATGTTTAATGATCACAGTACGATTTGCAACTGGTCGTAACTCATGAAAAATTGTGCCCGATAGTTGGGGGAAATGTACCAGTGAGGACAAAAACGGGTAATGTTTTTCACTCTTTTCCCCCTGCCGAATCCATCGCGTCGAATCCATATACCAAAAATCACTTTTCTAACAGATGATGCATGTTCCGACCACAAATCAATTTGGTAAGAGATTCCATGCGAGCATGCACAGAGTTTTGCGGGAATTGGATGTAGTAATCCAATTTTCTCCGTGGGATAAAACTCACAGTAATCTACCGTGAGAGATAGCAATCCGGACTGCATGTCCAATTTTTTCACCTAATTTCTAGTTCATACCCGCAAACCATGATGATAGCTCCCTCCGATCGTGAGTTGTTTCTCTCTCTCTCGCGGTAGCTCCAAGATTGTAACCCAATAAAGGACTAGCCAAAAGAAATAACCAATCAGACGAGTACGGGATAATTTGGATCGGTGAACAAATATTCCTCTTTTCCCTCTCTATGCCCCACCCCAACCCGGGCCTCTCCAGACGAATTCGGTCGCGCACGATGCTAGTTGTAAGTGGCTCTTGCGGACAGTGTTATAAGCTGATCCTAATTCGACCGAAATAACTTATGTATTTTGATCGGATTTACAAACTGGTGTACGAGGACAGGGGTGGGTAGATGAAGGAGAGAAGATCACGGCCTAAACGACTATTCTGGTGTAATTCTTTGGTCCAAACGTTGTTTTCACTCCGATCGTTACCATATCGAACCGTTGGGCAGACCAGTTATCTCGTTTTCGAACTCATTTGTATCCTTTAATTGTAAGGTATTTTCATTCTGATTAGCTATTGGTCTCCAGATGAGATTGATGTCGACTGAAGGTAAGCGGATTAGAGAAAAAAAATCACCGCTTCTATTGCACTATATCGGTGTTATTTTTTACCTGTTCACTAAAATACACTTGACAATGACGGATTAAGCAATCTAAACACAACAGTCCGATTTGCTGTTCGTCTTGTTTCCCGGAGATAAGAACCGATTCCTTCTCGAGACTCATTGATCTCATTCAAGGGGATGAACCATTCGATTTCTCGATTGTAATGATCACAAACGGTAAAACTGACCCGTCTTTTGTGTGTCTCGGGAAATCCTAGAGGTTGGACACATTCATCGGACCGACGACAATCCCTCGTGTTTATTGTTTTCTTTTTCATCTACTACTAAGTTACCGAAATTATACGTACTATATTCTGAAAAAATCTAACAGTCTAATTTTGTTCACATATGAAGTTTTGTAAACATTTACTCAAATATAAAATCAGTCCTATAAAGTCTGAACGTGGATCACATGTATTGAGTGCTATGATCCAAATTCGAGTAAATTTCTAATGTTAAATTAACATAGAAAATCAATCAATGTCTATGTGAGCTATCGACTTTCCTAATCAAATCGATAATGCGAACCAGGGATGAGGCTGTCTGTGAATTCCCCCGTCCGAGTTTTAAAAGTCGACGTGAGGGGAATAATGAACTGACTTCAACATCAAATTATTGAATCGAATCTTCTGTAGCTCTGGCTAACTCAGATTTGTCAACTCACGATCGACACGCGGTCAGCCAACAAAAAACGACAAGTTCCTTCCGTCCGCCCGCGTAGCACAAAAAACTGGGAATGAGTAAAAACACAATTTTATTAGCAAATCACTGTGAATATATCGGCTGAAATATTGAACAATTCTTCGAATATCCACGCCTACAAATCGACATGTCCGGAATCCGATTCATTGGTGATACTTTTAACTGCTACATCAATGATTCAGCTGAACTCGAGCACAACTTCACGAATTCTTTTTTTTCCGCAAGCCACTTTTACGTCCTTTTTGAGGATGCAGAAAAATCCGCCTGGTTCGACTAAGACGATTTTTCATGAACGTTCCAAATGGGAAGTACAATCAAACTCGAGGGATTTCAAAATCAGCCCAAGAGCCAACCTCAAGTGGGGAATTGTACAGCAGTGCTGCATAAAAGGTCTTCGTAGTAGCACTCCACACTTACGGATTCTCGTGTAGAAGCTATTCGAATATGTAACACTGATCATTCTTCTTTGGAGTTAGGATCTCAAAAGAGCCTTTATTGAATAGCGTGAGTGGAAAAGAGAATATTCTTCTGACCTCTTGGAAACAAGACAGATTGGCGAAAAAAGAAAGCGGAAACAGTTTTACAGACATTCAAAACACCAGAAATGATGAATAATCAACAAACAAGTGATCGGCGAGGGTACGCGGGTGAACGACAAGAAACCAACGATGTGCAGACTGCATGGACCGTGACAGTTGTGCAGTTTGTGTCAAGAATCGTGTCGATTCAGTAAAGTACTGCATGCAACCCAATACAGTTACTAGGAGACAGGTGACATCTAGGCAACAGGCCTGATAGGCTGAAAATCATCAACAGTCGTAAATAGCTTCCTTGGAATATTTTATTCTTGTTCCCAATGCTCCGCTAACGAGACTAATTCGGTCAATTCGTCCTAATCGAGGAAAACAGGCTAATCAATCTGATAATAATTGTCCCATTTCTGGATTACGTATCATATTCTTGGTCCATTTTGGGATTGTACACAAAGGTTACCTTTTGGAATGTCACGACCGTCTGATAGCGGTTATTTTCAAGGACCGTGTTCAGCAAAACCTCCCCAAGGCAGAATGACACTGGTGAACGATCGCTAGAATGTCCTAAGACGTAAAGCATAAAAGCAGGTCTCATACTTGGGACCAGTTTGCCGCGAGCAAGTCAAAACGGCTCATTTAAAAAAATAAACACACGTGACCATGTTCTTCTGTGGACTGTTCACAACAAAGCGAATAATGAGCAGATAGGCAACCGATCTTTCAAGGATCACTTTGAAAGGTTGAATAAAAATCGAGGCAGATAAAAGGAATGCTCCTCGTGGTCCCCCCGTTCTGTGCACAAGAATGCCAGCAAAGTATTCCAGTGATGACTTATTTGCTGTATTGGAATTTATATTACTCCGGAAACCTTGCATCGCTCAACGCGATGACTACTCCCCGCATGAATATTCCCCTTGCGGTTAAGAATGAAGCAGTTTATGGAACATCATTAATTTTATTTTAAGCACTTCTCAAAGGGAATGGAGCTCGATTAACCGAAAGCCAAACTCGACAGAGAAGGACTGGCATTTCCATTCGATAGAATACTGCGCCATTTTTCGCGCACACTCCATCCAGGTCATGTTAGTACTCGCATCAGATGATCCCTGAGTGAAATCCGGTGAGAAATTGAGCAATTCAAATCCACCGATTATCAACGTGTATTCTTTCAAAACAAAGCGCCGAAAATCGGTCTTTGCGAGAATCTCGTTAGGTTCGTTTACCAGTCGTCGAATTTCAATTCAACGCTTTTCCCAAAACGAAAAGACGTAATTTGAAAGCTGCTAATCGATTTTCCATTGAATATTGTTCGTACGCCATTTGTTCTCGTTCTGCGAGGTTCATTGTTTCAGTGAAGCACACGGAGCTCTACTCCAGGGCATTGAAAATATGTTGGTCTAATTTTCAAATTTTTGCGAGCGTTTAGCTCGGCGTGCTTAGCGTGAACGCTTCATTCTCAGTCGAGCTGATATCATCAACGTGCATCGAATGACCGGCGGTGGCCAATGGGATAAGGTCGTTGCGTTGGGACGTGAAGGTCCCGGGTCCGAATCCTTCCACCACCGGTCAACTTCCCCTCTGTTGGTCGCGACCGCTGTTCTGAGAAATGATGTACATTGTTATTTTATTAATGAAGAAAGTCAAAAAATAAAAATTTTCATTTATAGCGGTCCTCTTTCTCCGGACATGTCACGAAAGTAGTCTTTCTGATTCTGACAATAGCACCGTTTAATTCAGTGCTATGCAAATTTAGTCAGTGACATTCATCCGGCTGTTATTAGTCAACCAATTTGTGTATAGCGGCCTTTTGGACTACCATACGGCCTTGTATTATTTTGCACAGACATAATTTGGCTTCAATTTTTTATAAATCTTCCCATATCACCCAAGCTGTATTGACCACGTGGCATTAAACTGTAATCCGCATTTACAGAAACAAACAGTTAAATGGTAACAACAGTAGTAGATATTATTGTTTGCTCGGTTATCGAATACCAACTAATCAATATTTGATGTATGAGGTCAGAGCAATTCATGGGCTGTTTGTTTTCAAGTTCCCCGGGATGATTGTTTCTAGCCCGAAATCCAACCAACTATAAGCACCAGGGAGTAACTGTTTTGTATTGGACCTTGTTGTACTACCCTGCGTTGTATAACATCGTTTCGTCCTGTAACACATTGTATTGTATGGAGCGAAGTTACTAAAAACTGGGAGGGGGCGTGCAATATAAATGAATTTTTCGAGTTCATAGTGCACACGATGAGCGGCACTTGAATGAATCGCCTGAGCAAACATTTCATATTTGGACAATTTTTCACCAGCAGTCTAATATATCATTCGCTCAGTGGTAAGGCAAGACACAAAGATAATAATAACTAGCAATCCCCGGGTGAAGGATTTCTAAAATTGTTCCCAAACAAAACTTGCGCAAACAATCGGCGAATAGTAAAGATAGATTGAAAAAGCCCATTTGTATAGGAAACTGTTGATAGTACACTGTTTCGTCCTTGATTATCGAAGACCTCGAGTTTGACGTGGTTCTCCTGGACGATTTTTGTGCACAGATGGAAACGTGAGAAGTTCAATTCGTGTTTTTATCGATAACGAACTTCGTATACTTTACACACCCAATCCTATTTGGTGTTTCTGAGTTGGCAGAAGGCGTAAAGAGTAAAGTTTCGAACAGAAGAAAAGTTGCCTAAAAGACATTACAAATCTTCGCTGTCAGATATAGCTTAACAGAGGGCATTATAATCCGCTTATTTAAACATGTGATAGGTGGAACTAACTGATAAGTCAGTGATATAACCAGAGAAGGGATATGGGTAAGTGACAATGTCCATCGAATCGAATGCAGATGATTAGCAATCTAAGAGGACGGAACGTACACATTTCATCGATATGTCCAATGGCTTGGGAATATGATGAATAAGGGAGGCGATAGCATCCAAACGGGACCAGTTAGATCTCCATGCTACGTGACGACAGTTGCCAACAAAATTGACAGAAGATCGTGGACACTTAAGTACTGCATGTTGTCAGTGTAGATAAGCAGGTGTAAAGGCATTCAGGGACAAGGTTTGACTAAGGTAACAAAATTAGGAGATTTTCGATTAAGAACAGTAAACACGTCTCCAGTGGTCAGAGGTAGAAAACTGATTTAATAGTGTATTAATGAAAGAAATGGACGTATTGGTCAGAACCAAAGGACCAGGCTATGGGAGAGATGAGAATGGACTGTCTGAATCCGCTCCCACGGTAATTTTATTCATACGAATAAAATGGATTGATTGACCTCTAATAAAGGCATGATTGACATATCATCAACTGGTTGCTGATTGTCTCTCATTCCACATGCTCTAGCTTGACATTCTCGAATCAAATTTTCCGCATAAAAATATCCACTTTTCCACCCACAAACGTGGGCACTCGAAAGATTATCAAATCTTTTTTGTGCAAAAACACTTCTCATTATTCTAACTATCATATTGCACCGTTAATCAACCAACAACGGGGTTGTTATTTACAATTTGACTACTCATGACATTCCAACGAGGCTTTCGGATTTGCACCAATCAACAATTACTTTGAATTGGCCGAACAATATTTGTCCGAACAAGAGTAGAAAGTAATGGTTTCGCGCAGTCCAACCTGTGCAAAACACTTGCCGACTACTTGTGCCCGTGGAATTCAGTGTCCGGTGCGGAATATCCGGGGGAGAATTTGATTGGGTGAAAAATAGGCCAACAGTATATATATATAGATATATATACATATATATATATATACATATAATCACCACCTGTCTTCTAGTTGCAAGGTCGGCTGTGTGTGTGTTCATTGAAGACGCAGAACAAGTGATCGCATAGCATTGCTCGGTGAGTTGGAGAGGATACGTTCACATTGAGAAGATCTGTTTTATAAACCACTATATTATTAATTTCAGTATTATTACCTACCTAGCTCGATACGATTTTGTAAAGTTTTTCAGTTATAAAGATCGCACTAGTAGTAGCATGTTGACAATTACGATCGCTTTTTGGTTTATGGAGTTTAAGTTGAACAATTTGCCCGGAATTTCTATTCGAAACGTGACAAATCGAAAACTTCTTTTGCTATTCGATAATAAAATTAGTAATCTGTCGTACATTTGCCCTGCTGTCAGTCACTTGTTGTTCTCGTTTTTTGTCGGTTTATGCATTCCACCTCACGAACCGTACGGGTACTCGGTTACATTATTCGGCTTGCTGAAAGAATGCATCCACGGGTCCTAGTGCAATTCACATATCTTGCGCCCCATGAATACGTTTGCATAATCTTGCACTCGGTTTTAGAAACTGTTACTCTATGACACAATCACTGATCATCGATTGAATGACAAAATTTTCGAGACCTGTTCAAATTTGGCGGGGAAATTCGATCTTCTGTCTATGCACAAATCTCCCGGTTACATGCATGTTTTATCATTTGTCGTTTAACTACTAAGTGAATGAATTCACCCCGGTCACCGAACTACTTGTCTGGTGGCGGAAAAGTGGAACTAAGTCAAGTTGACTTTTGTTTGCATTTTTTCTAATTTTGCATCTACCAAGGTGACAAAATCTTCGAAACACTAAAAGCTCTGACCGATGTGACACAGCTGAACTTGAGGTCGCGACTGATGTTCGGTCTGAGGCTTCTGGTTGAGCATCGGGTTTTTATTCCCCGGGGCAAACCCTTCAGCTACTGGTAGGGTGGCGTTCTACAAGCTGATTCAGTATCCCGGTATATTGCCTAGACTACTGGTTGCTCGATATGTTGTCGCTTGATTCGGTGACATGGCTAGTACTAGACATAAGTGGTCGGTGCGTTATCACAAGATATTCATTCATAGTGAGAATATTCCTTCACATTCGTATCTCGATCAAGAGTTTTACTTCGGTATTAAGTGTGGAATCATTCTTCCGCCCTGTGAATTGACAATCGCATTTGGATGAACAAAGCGTTTCCTCGAGTGGTCTTCGTGGCCAAACTCGTTCGAAAATCTCGTCTTAACAACCAGATATTGGATGTCTACTGTGCAAATTTTATTTGCTAATTACACAACAGTTACTTGCATGCGCATCATCCACTTAAATATAAACATTATCTGGACCAGTGGATAAAACCATTGCGGGAAATATACTAGCAGTTTTGCGAGTATTGTGTCATGACTGATGCGAACTCCATGGTCTTCTGTATGGAGTTTCTTATACTCGTAGATTCCGAATATGTACTCGTCGCCACAATCTTATTCTCTCCATTGCCGGCAGTGAGCGAGAGTTCTCTTTGCTGAAAAATTTACAGATGGACCACACGTGTAATTTGATGATTATTGGTCTTAGCCAACCTTAGACCTGAGAGCAGAATGTAGCTAGATAGACAGTTTAAGCGATTGCTAGACTAGTAGGCAATATTTTATCAAAAAATATAAGTACCAGGGAGCACCAGGTCGGTGTGCCTGATAGGCGATAATAACCACGAAGCAGATCGCATACTTCCCGGGGAAATTTCGTCTGCTCATGTTCCTCTGGCACTGTGGTCCCGTTTCTGTGTTTGGTTTGGCTCAATCAAAACACATGAATTGTCAACGAACGAATACTGTCTTTCATTCCGCAATGGATTTTCCAGCACTAAAAATACCAAACATCTTGATGATGTAAGCAAGATTTCGGCGAGGAACACGCTCATATGCCCATACACATGTATATGCATATGCATAAGCTTTACAACTTTTTTCCTTCTATGGCACCACTTCAACGAAATCGGCTATATCCGAGGCAGAGGGCTCGTGCTCATCCCCATTTCGACTCTGAATTCTTCACAAACTCACTCACTGATCCATGCCCATCCAAGACCGCCTGATGCGCGTGATAGCGAATATTTCGTTTTGTTAGTGCATAGGTGTGGTCGAGAATAGGGAAAACCAAACACGTGCCCGATTCCATGCATGCAGGCTGGATTTTCCCGGGAAATTTTCCTCTCCCTACCCTGAGTGGATGTGACAGGAGTTCTTTTTTTATCGTGTTGTTTTGCTTTCGAACATGCACTCTATACAATAATGGAGAAGAAACAAGAGATGGGCACCAACTCATACTTCTTACTATATCCGACTCGGCAATTGCGGTACGCAGGAACTACTGTCTTGAACTACACGAGATGCGCCTTTGTTTTTCATTGATTCGAAGCAATCTGTGGGCATTGGAGAACCGCGATTACGGCACACGCGCGCCTGACTTGATTTCAGTCAATTCTGAAATCTATACACACATGCAAAGCAAAATCCAAGATTCGCTAACAGTCCACATGGATCAACGTTAATATACAAATTCTAGTTACAAATGTTCATTCATGAAGTTCCTCATCGGTCGTGATTTATGTGTCTCGCTGATGACAACTCACTAGCGTCGACGATAAACACAACAGTCACTCAAACAGAAACCGGATTTCATTGTATCTAATGAAATACTGATTTTATATCATTTGTGTTATGATTCATAAATCTGTAATTGTAAAACAAATGACCAATGACAACCCTAAATACGTGTGAATCTAAACAACATAGCAAAATTTGTTTAGCTACACTTTTGGAAACTGAGAGTTTTCATCATGTGTCCTGTTCAACAAGCGCAGCGAACTTTGATTTCTTTTCAATAGACCGTAACGTTTAGGTCCACAAGTAAACGAGTTTGGAAACGTAGTCAAACACTTCGCTTCGAGTGGTGCGTTGTTCCCATGTTTTGCCGAAAGCTGGTTCAATTAACTCCGAAGTCAACGGATTTCGTAATCAAGGCGTGGAATAAATGGGAAATTATCCCTAACTAATTAGCCCTTGGACTAAAACATTTAAGTACAAATTTTAAGTCTTCCGATCAGCCTAAAATTCGAGAAAAACCATAATCTAGTCTTCCACTCACAGTGGCCTATCAATAGTGAGGGTACTCAAGCTCACCTCGATGTTGAAACCAAACTCGGCAAATATGAGGTGTGGAAGTTGTTCCACTGGCCCGATTGCAGTTGCCATATACCCCATTTTTTAGTTTCCATCACCTGTGGATCGATTCCGTCATTCTAACAATGAATGCAATATGATAAAAACTGCAATCTTCGAGTTTTTTTTGCACCTGGGCTTCTGTGTTTTGATAAGAAAAAAATAATTAATTCTGCTATTCTATCATTGATAGAAAAGACGTGTTGGAGACAATTGTATTGATGTAATGTTTTCTCAAATTCATATGCATTCTGATCAACGGTACTGACAATATCGTTCCTTGTTCGTACCTATCCAGCCTCAACATAGATGTTTATAATTGATAAGAGGTTCAACAAATTACATGTTCTACCGGTCACAAAACCACCAATTACTTTGGATAAGTAGCTCAGTTTCCAGTGCCCTCCATAGTGATTCAAGTAGTTGAAAACACATGCGGGACTTTAGTCTCTCAGCTGTCCAAATCTAGTCGACAAATTGCTTTAAAAGTTTCCTGTTTTCTTTTTCGTTACGTGCGAATCGTAGATGGAAAAAATGTTGTTTTTTGTGTTGACAATTTTTCTGCTGGATTTAGGCAAAGATATGGAACGGGACACAGTTTGAATGTCGACCAAAGTCCACTCAGGTCCTAACCAAATTTCAGCCAAATTCACGGACATTGTAAGCAATCTGCTCACAATCTGCTCTAATAGCTGGTTTACTGTCATTTCCCAATCGTTCTGGCACCGAATCACATTGGAATCAAAAGAACCGGAATTGATTAAATTATACTCTTTCGCATGATGCCCGTAAAGAGTGGCAAATTCCGATGGGCTGAGATGAAAGACGAACAAAAGATAATTAGAAACCAAACATATACTATTCAAGGTCCATTCGTTCCGCAAGCATAAGAGTGTGGGGGGTGGGAGTGTGCACGAGAGAGCGAGAGCGAGAGAGCGAGAGAGAGAGAGAGAGAGAGAGAGCGGGAAGAGGGAAGACCGAAAGAGTACTCACGTAGAGGACAAGCCACTTTGTAAGATGATAATTGTCTCCAAGCGACTAACATATAATTTAATGCTGCACCAAATTAGACCGCTACTATTTGGCGCGAGGAAATGGGGCAAAACTTCCCCACTGGAAAAGCAGATTTCCAAAATCAATAGTTTTTCTCTGAGGAGTCACGAGTTGGACAAAAAAGATGACGTCATACAATCACACAAATTTCAATTTAGTAAGCAAATGTTAATAGGTTTCGCCCGGGTTTAGGCATATTCAATCGTTCTCTCTCTCCGTATCGTGTTTTCTAACACAGATCAGCCTTCCCGTCGACTAAAGCACAATGGAAGTGCCAAAATATTCGCATCGTTGCCGGAGAGTTGGTAGCGCATTACAACGATACAAATTTTGTTCTTTAGTCTACCACACATTTTAGTATGGCATATGCTGACAAGTAGCGATTTGATAAAAAAAATACTGGTTAGAATATTTGTACAGAGCTGCTGACTGACGAGATTTGCCTTTTAGCGTTCTTACTAAAGGGGACTAGTCAAACACCAACTAGGAAAGTCACGTGGATGAGAATGTATCTCCTTTATATCTCTCCTTTGCACCCTTCATTGATAAAACCACAAAATGCATCTTTTAAATGATGAAGATCGTGGTTAAATGAGGAGTTTCTATGTTAACAAAATCAATTGGTAATGGAAGGAATCAAACCCGCAACCCGCAGTTTGAAGTAGTTTGGCACAGACCGCTTTGCAGTCATTGTGAAAAATGCAATCTTCTAGTCCATGGTGGCTGTCAGCTAAAAACTACACATCACCGGGTATTTCTAACAGGTTGGTTGGAATAATTCAGCGGAATTTTGTTGTAATTCTAGCAATACAATTAGTATTAAGGATTATGTGACCGCAATTTCAGAATCTCACCAATGACCGTTCATTTCCAACGGATAGATCTTCACAAGTTTGGTTCTATCGTCTAATGGGTCTGGAATGGTGGGGATCTATCGGGATCATAACACTTATCGTAAGCAAACCGTGATAGATTGTTTTTTTCTGTAATCACTAATGGCGTAGTCGTGACATCAATCCAACTCTCTTGGGACATCCGAATCCGTTCCGTATAGTCGGACATGGTGCACGTCCAAATATAGAGGACCCCGCGACCATGACGAACGGAAAGGGTAATCGACACCGTAGCATGAATCAATCAGAAGCAGTGGCTCGAAGAAACAAAAACGACTGGGCGAAAAGCACTCCTCAACAAATAAAGACCACGTTAGCAATAAACAGACTCCCATGGCTGAAAGCGTTAGTTCGAGTTATAATTCAAGCCAATCGGACCAGACGAACGAAAGCAAGGGTGTTTGGCACACAGTTGAATCAGTTCCGGAAATGCTCAGCTAGTCAGAATATGAATCTTGCATGAGTGTGGTGTGGAAAAAAACACTATTCAAGGCCGAACAAAGTCCGGAAACTTTGACTTGTTTCGCGCTGGAATAAACGTGTGAACAACATGCTTGTTTCTTACTACACTGATGCCGCAACCAAGATTCAAACGTGATGATGCTTCCTTAGCCCGTAGTGCTTGCTGATGGAGATGCGAAGGTATTGGTAGCTGAGTTTGAAAGAATTGCAACGGGGTGAAAGATGACATACTCTTGCTAGTGGTACTGAGCGTCTTGCTATCCGGGCACGCGAAGACCGTTTACAACTTGCATACGGCAGAAAGGACTGGCCCGAGATACCAGAAGATGCACGTGGAATTGATAGCCTAGTTTAAAACAAAACATGGTGACTGCTTATGATTGGTTCATTTTACGGAGTCGATTACTGTCTCCGTTGTGGTCATGTCCTCCTGTACAGTAATATAGCAAATTTAGAAGCCGTGTAGCGGTTGCAAAATGGATCATGACAACGGTTTCCAAGTTTACATCAATTGGAAATTTGTCATGTCAATCAAATTGGTAAGTTTAGCCAATAAAGGATCCTCCAGTATTCCACAAAGATTGTGATCAAGCTCATTGACGAAGTTGGTTTCATCGTTAAGAGACCGCAGAGTGTTCCACGTGCAGTCATTCCATCGTTGTTAGGACTCATCGGTCGTGGTACTTGACCACTAGACCAAAACGGGAACGCAAGCCCACGGCGAACGATTGTAGTGGGGGATTTGCTAGCCAATACGGTGATCGGTTGGCTGAATTTCGCAGCATGGTGGTATCGCTAGTCATTGGTGAGTTCGGGTACCACCTGACAATAGTCGACTCCCACCTTGAGTGACTTTGCCACAGGCATTCTGTCGTCTACATCTAATCATGGCCAGAGGTCATCGTTGCGACCAAATGGCCAGGATTGTGAGGAACACTGCACGATATATGATTGTAATTCCAAAATAAAATTTTACATCAAATGTTAAACTATCCATTTGAAAGCTCAAACAGTTAGTAAGCCAGATTATTGTCATTTAAGTCAGATGAATTGGAAACCCGTGGCTAATTTGTTCCTCCTGCTTGTATGACTGGAAAGCTTAACATGTGTTTGACAGTCACCGTACTCCATGCAGCACTAAGTGATTTCCCTGTCGGTCACTCACCGCCCTAAAAAATAATATCATGTTGAATTTGTTGTGCTGAAAACTGGAACGAATTTCCCACTGGCATTCGATAGAATATCATATCTCTTTCAATAGTATGGGACAATAAAAGGTTTGCATTTTGCTTGCATGGCTGTATAGATCGAGATCAGTTTGACGGTTGCGAACTAGGGGGACACATTCCTCGATGTTCGGTTGATTTTCCCAAAGTTTGGATTCCCACAAAAACATTCATCAAGGCCATGTTTGGACTGATCTTCTCTCAGACACACACGCACACACACACAAACAAACACAAAGGACACCCAGAAACTTTTGACCACAAGTTAAACCTCTTATAAGTGTGTGTCAAAGAATGATTTTATTATCAGTTTCTTTCACGAAGCTAGTAGCTTTTGCCAATCTGTACAATTTTTCCGCTACTACTAATGGGCGTGGTAACACTGTTTGTGTGATATCCATCCAAGTTCATCGTCACGAGCTAATGTGAAAGGTTGATAAGAGGAAGACCAAATAAACGAACAAAAAGATACCAAGGTTGTGTATCAATTCGGATTGCGTTTGTGTGCATCTGAACCCGGTCATTCATTCCAGAACCACGTCCACCTTCCGAGGGGGCGATGAATGTGGCCAGAAGTGAAACTACCGCACACAAATGGCATGATCTTTTAATTTGATTTTAACGTTTTAAGCTACTTTTCAGATCCGCTTTTGTAGATTGCGTAATAATCGGTCCAGCTCTCGGGCAGAATATGTCGCTAAAACAAAACCGAGAAGAGATGAACTCCAATCTCGCGATACATTACACAACTGGGAAAGTAAAACCAGTTCAAATACAAAAAAGCAACATATTGCGTATATCCACACTAGTTCAGATCGTGTACTTGTGTGTATGAGTCCACTGTTAGACTTTTAGGGATTTGGTGGGTGGGTCAAGACGGGGTGAGGTGGGGGTAGAAATCGAATAACAAGGTGGATATGAAGGGTGAATGATTAATCGGACGGGTCAAAATAGATGGACTAATTGATTGTCGTTGGGCGTCACCAATTTATCGCAGTTGCAGACTGTCAAAGAACTTTCAGTGTTGGAGTAGATCCACGCCTACTGACTGCAGAATCCCGTGCCAATTGGGCGACAATGCGAGGAGAAAAATGACCGACCTGGCAGTGTAGATGAACCCCACGGTCCAGAAGGATGACAGCAGCCATAATTCATGTTTGGAATTGACGATGGGCGTGGACAAATTCCATGATCATGATGCGATATCAATAGTTGCACTTTATGGTTTCGGATAGTTTGAAAAAAATGTTAACCGTAATGTTCTCTAATAGGTCGGCAGATAGCAAACATCCGGCTACCTTTAAGAACCTATCTAGGGATACAACAAGCAATACCAAAAAATTGCCTCAAATTATCCCGTCAACCGGATACAAACATTTACTTTAAAATCCATCGTTCATCTTTTATCTTGTTTGTATTAACAACAACAATACAAGCAATGTTCCACGAGTTGGGCAGGCACCACCGACAGGCTCTCCGCAGAAGAAACCAATGCAGGAAGGTGAGAAAATGTGAAAACCAGGATATTTGCGACGAAGCGCCACTCTGTTGTCCGACGGCCGGTCGGAAGAACGGAATGTCGGTGGACTATCAGGCGTGATAAAGACTACCCAAGTGCGTGATATTGATTATTATTTTATCAGCACGGATGTCAGACGTTAGCGTTCGTCCAAGGACAAGAGACAAGTCGGACTGTTTCGGTTTGGTAAAAATAAGACTAAGATAAAATCTTCAGATAGAAGCATTATTTTAATGAGGTAACATCAAATTTAAAGACCGGAAGATGTGCCAATCACACGAGGATCAGAATATGCTAAGCGCCGGAAATTTTACCAGGACAACGAATAGAACTACGGTTACCCTCGAATTACGATAGTGTTTAAATGGTATGTACAAGTTATAGTATTAAAAAATATCTGATTTCTGATGTCAGATAGGTATGACCTTGGCACAAATCGACTTCTCCAGTGCTACTTTACTCAGTTTGATATTTTATTGTTTGAACCGGACATCCGAAAGTGAATACACTCAACAATGAAGCACGTGATCGTTTACTTGTACGAGATTTCTATCTGTTCACTCATTGTCTATATTGCATGCAGAATGCGTGAATGCATCACGTGTTACTCACGTGACATCAACGTCAATGTCTGACTTAGAAGGTGGTAAACTATTTGAACAATCCTTGTTAAAATGATTTTCCGAGTTTCAAATTCACCGGTTTTGACAAATAATGAAAAAATGAGGTCTTGATGAAAATATGCAAACACCTAGGTATCAGTCATCGTTCAATCAACCCATGGTCAAGTAATGAAGATTGTCCGGTAGTTAAAATTGTGGTGTTTGGACGAAAACGTTGCACTTTCGACTCACCTCGTCAACCACCTACCCGATCGTATACCAAACAAAAAATTAGAAGAAATACTATTAATATTAATAGTAGTGGTAGTTGTGGAAGTACATCAACCGACGAAAGGTCCGCATATCGTGCATATGAGTACGGCCATGATATGTGTCAGTCAACCATTTGTATTGTGCATATGACTTGTTATATTTGCCGGCAAATGACAGCTCACAGCTCAACTTTCACATACCCTCCCCCCTCGCACTAACTAATCAGCCATGCATTCGTACCCTACTAACAGTAATCAAAAACATCACGTGTTCCTTATTCAGGCGAATGCAACATTGGATATAAGATGATCGAGGCGCTGCCCTTGTGATCTGGGATTCAACCATGAACACAGGGGTGTTGCCGATATATTAACTGACTATTGGTCCCCGTAGAAGAGGGTGGGTGGCCTGTTGATTGCCATAGGGATGTTACGTGACAAAACGGACCAAAAACTCGACTCCGAACGGTTTGGCAATTGTTCACCCATAGCTTTTTGTTGTGTTCAAATACTATAAAATAGATGAACAAATTAACTGACTGATCACTACACTGAATGATTTGGATTCGAATAGAATCACGTGCTACAAAAGCCAACTTCATTGGTCACGGACAGATAGTCAAATAGTTATTAGTCTTTTTTCACTAGCGAATAAGAGGCAAAAACACGGGAATGAGTGACGGGTAGATGTTCTAAACATTTCCCATACTGCACGCCATGGCAAGACTGTCATTTGATGGGGTATGAAAAACACAGTTTGACATCAAATATATCCGCAACCAACAACAACCGAGATGAACTTTCGACGACGAATTTTGATTGGTACTTGCAAAGTGTGCATGTCAACACTAAACATCCTGTGATTTACCGTATTTGTTCCCCCATCGTTTTCTACTAGTGAACTTCTTTAATAATGGCTCGACAATGTAACCTACTTTCCGTAAGATATTCGGGTCTAACTGATGATACCCAAGAGGGGAAGGTTGATTGACGGTGAGAGTATTCGAAACTTTCAGAACTAGTTGACTATCAACAGTCAGTGCAACTCTTCCTCAACTGTGCCGTTTTAATTCGGACGTTCAGCCGGAGGAATATAGTGTCGGGTTAATCAAAACAAAAAAATATCCAAAAATTCCGGAACTTTAATCAACAACGTTTATTCAGAACAATTGATTTTTGTATGCGAGATATATCAAGTACGTGAGTTCAGTGGACGAAGAAAAGTTTATTGTCTGCTTGATCATATCACCACACAGCTTGTTTTGATGATGTCGTAAAAAGTCATCTGGAAATTCGGTCTGATTGGCCATTTTTTTATTTTTGATTCTGACTGGTGCTATGTAATCTGTATTCCATTGCGTATGTGGACATCGGTCACGGTATACTGTGGACAAAGTTTCATGTTTAGAAAGAACATGATAAAGAACAAATTGGATAAACATCCTGAAAGCGTTTTGCGAAATTTTCCTAGTAAAGTGAACAATTGTATGAATTTGAAACATCATAGTTTTCTTATTCCTAAATGAAATTCACACTGTGCTGTTATCCTGATGTTATCATACTTTCCCCAGGTCCATTGCACTCTAATCACTCAAGCCCGTCCAAGTGTTCTTTTCTTTCACCTACTTGTGCAGCCGACTTCCACATTTTCAGCAGTAGTATCCACACGCACACACACGACACACACACACGCAAGCACACGCAAATGCAGTGTCACAGAAGCAGCAACATCAAACGAAATGATGATTGATTTATATATTCCGTATTCTGTATACTTTCTTTAGGTTCGAGGCATGTGTCCTGTTTTTCTGATTTATGAGATGAATCAGTCAGACGAGACGAAATGACCACACAAGGGTTTTTGTTGCTCTTTTGCCATGGACCACAAGAATCCGGGTTTCCCAAATGAGAATTCTAAACACCGTTCTGTTTGCTCGTTCCGCTCGATATCCGATTGCAGATTCCATTCGCTCGTGGAACCTGGTTCTCATTGTCCTCAATGAGAGAAAAACGCCTATTCTGTTTCTTTCATCCCTCAAAAATTGTACAGATCTCTTTTGTCCAATGAATCATTTGCACCAAATACATCTCAATTTCGATTTCCCTTTCAATCTGGCAGGTCGTTGACGTTCGATCGATCTGTTGCTCGCCCTAACTCATGTCACACAAAAACGGTGGAATCTTGGTACTTTTCATTTGTATGCTGATCGGTAGCACAATATGCACGGAGAACAGGGTAAGTGGTATGAGGAAGCGCTCTTCCCGTATCTAATTACCGTTTAATGACTGCCTGAAGATATCTGTGACGTCATATATATATATATATATATATATATATATAAGCAGCAGAATTTAGCATGTGAATGCGTGAACAAAATTTGCCCGGGAGCACACGACCGGTTTCGCGGTTATTGTCGCTTGTCAGGTATGCGTACCCGGTGCTTTCTTGTCCAAACATCTACATGCTTGTACAGTCCGAATTGATATTTCTCACCGGAATCGAATCGGTAGCATCAGGAGTGTGCATGGAAGCTGTTCGTGAAAAATATATATTCATATATGCATATATATATATCTGTATGCTTGGACAAGAGTGTACTGGCTACGCCTACCTGACGAGCGACAATAACCGCGAAACCGGTCGTGTGCTTCCGGACGAATTTTGTTCACGCATCCAGATACTACCATATACACATATCCTGCAACCTACTGTTTTCTTCGTAGAAAAATATTTACTTAATGTGCCCACTTTTTCTACTTGGATGGGTACTACAGATATTGCAATTCAGTCGGTAGTTGGGGTAAAACTGAGATGAGTATATTGTGTTTTGGGACGATACTACTACCAGTACCACTATTGCTACTACTACTATTACTGCTACTACTACTACTACTACTACTTCGCCTCTGAGTATTACTACCGTTACAAAAACTGCTAACTATCATTTTAATTGTTATCATTATTACTGTTGCCGCTGCTATTGTCACTCAAATAAAATTTACTGTTCCACGTCGTCAACGCATTCATTAGCACTGTATGAAACCAACGTACCGTAGTAACACCACAATGAAGGTGTTCGATTATCTTAGTAAAACAGGCATTTCAGTTTGTACTTATATGATTGATCTTCATAGAAGAGACAATTATATCCCGGTCAAACTAAACACTGTTGCGTCAAGATTTGATAACAGCTTTTGCCTGATCTCTGGAAACAGAAAGTATCTGCTAATTCGTAATTTGAAGAGAACAATCCTTGCAGCCCTGTCCTTCGCCACAGCTACTGTGTTTAGTTCTATTGTTACAATGTTTTCATAATACTACCTCAGGTCAATCATTCTTTCACAACCGAAATTCTTAGCAAACCCGTCAATCCGCTACCAGTAAGGCAATTTACCCTTTCGGGTATTCGATGAGTACCAATCCGGTGCTTCCGTCCCATGCAATTTTGTAAACGTTACAGTAAGCATTTTCCCGATATTTGCCATGCCAGAGAAAATACCACTAAAATTTCTCCCTAAGCCAATTTCCGATTTCAGACGATTACAAACGAAACACGGACAGGACAAATATTAATTCGCTATATAATATCAACTTTCTATTTGCCAATGAAACTACGGAATACTCAGCAGTTGTTATGACACTCGACTCACGGTCCTTTATTCAGGGTTCGCATCCCAATCAATCTGAGACAGATACGCACTGTTGGTGATTTCTAGTGTACGTGAAATAATCACGAACTCCTCATCATGCAGTATTGAAGTTCAACCCATAATCAAGTAAGGATAGGAGCATTGCACACCTATCCCTACCTTGTCAAGAATCATCACCAGTCCATTTCCATCATTTCCACTCGAGAGTTGTTCGCCTGTATATATAAAGGTCTTTGGCCCGTAAAATCAGGTGACCTCACGTGATGTCCACGTTTATCAAACCGTTGAGAAATGGCCGGCGCAGTTGCTTGTCCGCGGTTAGTTTCTCAGTCTCCTCTTGATGGATGTGTACGGCGGATGATTACTGACAAAGATGAAACCGTTTTTTAGTGTTTCTATAGTTCATCAACGCAAAGTTAGACATTAATGTTCCATGATTAGCTACTTGAAATCACATCAAATTCTCAATCGCAAACAACTTTGGGGTTGAAAGTAGGTGTTCAATGTCCACAAGGTTTACCTAGTGACATGATCTTTGATACTCCATCATGAATAGCTTTGTTGACAAATCAAATAATGTCCTCTTCACGTAGACCAAATTTTTTTGTCACTGAACTGGCGTCTCCAAGACCGCGGGCAAATCAGTTTTGAATTTCACTTACATTCATTCAGATATAAAAATTTACTTTACTATTAGCTCTGTTACCGTTATCCTTGGGTCATTTGAATTTGAAGATATCGGTCGCGATGACCGAAATTTCGACTCAATATTATCTAATATTAACCTAATTTTGCAGATGATAAATCATATGAATTATCATTTTTCTCCCTCATTACAAAGTCTATCCGGACCTGATATGGTAAATTTGTTAATCTATGTTACAAATATTTGTTCCGATTCTGGCTACATCTAATTAGTATCATTGATTTTGCAAATATAGTGAATAACTAGTTCCAAGCAGGGACGGTAGTGATAGAAGGATCAGTAAAGAAGCAGGAACTAGTTGTGGTCGAGGATCAAGTGTGATCGTCAGCGCTTGTCCACGGTGTGAATATCCTTGTCTGTTAGTGGGCTCGAAATTATCCCACAGACCTAATATGATATGTGGCCAATACATAACACCCTAACCGCGAGTCAGGTGGTCCGATATGTCCATTAAAGAAATGGAAACAAACAGGACAGTGATCAAGTGGCTAAAATTATAGCATTTTTGTACAAGGGTAGCGGATTCGAATCTTCCCATTCGCAGTCATCTTTGTCACTTGGATAACCTACGTTGGTCGTGACGACGTTCCTGAAAGTGACAGGCGTCATGGAATTGCTAATAAAGCAGGTATAAAAAGCATAAAATAAAGGAACTCCAATGATGCACGAATTTACAGTACCACCTCCACAAATGAGGAAAAGTTTGCAATCTAACCACCACACTTACAAACCTTTGGAAAAACCGAGATTGTGAACCCCGTCCGGCACCGACTTTCGAGAATACTGAGTGAATGAGATTGGAAATTCTACAAGGAAGTTGTGAACACCAACTTTCCCAATGATGGACTCTAAAAAGAACATTTCACCTTGTAGAAGCATGTGTGTTTCACACCGTTTTTTTTTTCTTTCCTAAAAACTGTTGCAGCAAAACGAGGCGGACAAACGAGCCAGTTTTTCCTACTTCAAACGTTCCGCAACCGATCTGGAACCGGACGAGCCATCCGCGGAAGAGAAGAGAGGAAGCTTCATGTTTCGCAGAAGATACCCACAAAATTGGGCAGACAAACGAGGCTCTCTGCTATTCTACAAACGTGGTCGTGAACCTTATGACGTTGAATTCGTCCGTATGCCGCACGCCTATCGAGAGGTTCCTGAAGATGTAGTCGAGCCCGTGGAACCTTTTGAGTACCAGAAGAGAGCCAGTTTCTCATTTTAAAATCTCCGTTGTTTTCTACTTACACAAACACCGACCGTCCATTATTACATTCCTTGACCCTGGCTCATTCCGCATTCTCCCGACTTGTGTTGTTCAGAGACGACTGTTTATCCACTGCCTAAATTCAATTACGTAGAACGAGAACCCATCCAAATGGGAAATCGGTTTTGTGTATGGGTGATCAGCAATACGTTAGATAAACGTTTCTGTATTAAAAAAAGACGTTTTTATTCATTTAAAATTGATTTATTAGACGTAACCTGAAACTACGTGCTAGTGATTATTGGGTCGGTTTGGATTCCCAATTACGAAATTTCGATTTGGAAACCGAACCCGCTCGTTTATCAGTGTTGTTGTAGACAACAATTCAATGCAATCTGAACGTTTTCCAAACCGCGTCATCACGAATGGATCATCTAGCTGAAGATTTGCAACTATAACTTTCAATTTGATCGAGGACAAAACTTGAAAAAACCCTCCCGTGTTTGCCGGAATGATATGGTAAACCGGGGAAATTGGGCGACGTCAAACTAGGCTGATTACTTCGACGACACAAATTGCAACCGAAATTTAACAACATACAAAGTAATGATAGATCGGTTATCCTTATTACGCAATCGTTACGAGCACTGGAAAGATCAGGTCGCTGACTTCAAACGTGAGTATGCGAACAGAGGTGAATCCAAACAATTGCAACGTAGGATTGAACAGTGAATCCGACATGTCTCGGTTATTACAAAGATTATTTTCCCGTATCATTACGAGTCAAATTTTGCCGAAGTCGGTGCAATACAAAATGTCGAGATTAAAAGCATATTAGTTTTATCCTCATAAAATCTGTGCTTCATTTGTTCCGAAACGAAATAAGACACGAGAGAAAGACGAATGTTCTGGCTTCGACTAGTCAATCGATAGTCTAGCTGGTTCTACGGTGAACGGTCAAGTCGAACAAACACAAACGTTGGGTAACTGATCGAAATAAAATCACTTATAGTAATTTTTTTGCTTATCACTGAATGATTGCTCAACTTATCCAATAGAGTGACCAATGCGGAGTCGTTACAGCTGCATTTGATTCTGATGAGAGAGAATAATATAGCAAGCCAATATCCTTTACCGTTACACCTTTTCCGTCTGGAATCTCTTCTAGCAACCATCCATGTTCCACACAGAACATTCAAGTCCGATCGACATAGACCTCGTTTTATTCGAGCGGAAATCCAAACGCTGGTGAAAGCTAAAAGTGCGTATCTAGGCCTGTGTAACTGTCGCACGTTTCAATGGTTTTCCGAGCCATTCCCTTATTAGCCGGTCTTGCTAAGTGACTTTCACTATCACGTGTTTATATTTGTTTCATGATGTGACACGGACCGGTCGCGCTGCGTGTTTGGTACGGACTACTGACAGGTCCAGTCGGTTTGCTGTTAAGCATTTCTGCTGTCCACTCGCGACTGTCTCCTGGGCTTTTGGTAGTTAATGGGATGAATTGGTCTCAGTTTGGATGTCTCATAAGAAAACCCCAACATTTTGGCATGGCCAGATGACTTCTATTTACGCGTGTCCTCAGGGACTCACTGATCACGGTCTATCATTGCCAGACCACTGATAACCAATTCAGCAGCTCCACTAGTCTCTAGCATATGCAAGGAGAAATTAGCAGTCCACATACATTGCCTCACGGTTAATCCTTTGGAACAACATGTACTGAACGGGACTCAGACCTGGGAGTTATCAAATCAGTAATCGTTGCCGTCAACTCGGAAACAACTTAACAGCGCCTCGGTTTGGAATACCGTGCGGATAAGTCTAGTTTTTTTGAGACCCGCTTGTATTTCTCGGTCAAAAACATGGAGTTTACGTAGCCAATGTGTTTTGAAGAAAAATCGAAAGTGCTATTGTTAGTTGCTCTTTCAATTTGTCCGCCATTGCGCTCTGACTCTGTATATCCGCTTAGCCACCGAAGTTGCATCACTATTCTGAATCCGGACATACATATCGGTCGGTCCTAGATTCTAGACTGCAGAATCTGAATATGACATGTAAGAAAAACATGCCTGGGTTTGGTCAACCACTAAGTAACTATGATCCAAATTTTCATAGCATGAGAAAATATGGTCCCAAGCAAACCAGTCAATTCTCAAGTCACTGAGACTGACCGCAAAGTGAGTATTCGCAAAGAATTCAGACTGTTCAGGTCAAGCGATTGCCTGGTGTTCACCAGATCAAAATTGGACAGAATTCGTCTACAGAATTGGAGCTATAACCCCCAAACAATCAGCTTTTTGCGTCTTACATGGTCGAGGCTACCAGTTCGAGGCAAACTAGTCATCCAGTTGCCCCACTAGATTTAGTATATTGTTTATCCTGCCATTTAAAAGCAGTCAAATATTCTTTACTCCCTTCTCAGTTGAGTTATTCATGTCGATTGGGGAGAGACCGACGCGTCTAATCTGTTGATTAAATCCAAGATACTCGCTGCATGTCACAGAAACAGCGGCTTGGGCAACACTGAACATTCACTCACGCATGTCTCGTTTGATAGCCGCACACAGAGTACCCCTTGGTGTATTATATTTGCCCGGCAAGCGGAATATGGCCTGTTTGGTCGCGGTTTGCGGTACTGACTTTTCGATGCACAGTTTGTAAATGAATGTTTGTGATATTTGGACTTGAAGTCAGTATGCGGAATTCGGTCGGTCCCAGTACCGAACCACTACGAATTATCAATAGGCTTTAAATTGGCTCCAATCCAAGCTACTCAAACAAAGACAGTGAGAAGACCACTACAAGGGGAATGTAGTTCGAGCTTTATTTATAACTCATGTGTCTATACGCAAAATTGGAAGTATCGTAATTAAAGGAATACATTTCACTCAATGGACTTCGAGGAACGTTTGGATTTCACAACTGACTGTCGTCTTTTTTCTCACTGGCCGGTTGTCCACACAGGCTGGCGAGAAGCTATGCCCCAAAGAACGGTATCCGGCCCGTTACACGCTGTCAAGTTTCAAGCTTCCGGATAAGGAAATGGTTGAGTTTTATTTCTCCAAAATATCGGAGTCTCTTTATTGATTGTCTACCACGGCTGTCTTTCTCTAAATGCAGTTAGTTGTCGCGTGTCCTGAATCGATAATTCGATGGTCCGTCAAGAAAAGCACCCCGTTGGTAAGCTGTGCTTCTGAGATCGCACATCTTCAGTTCGAAATGGACAAACACAAAGTTTGCTTTCTTATACGAGCAGAAATTATAGAAAGCAACCGCGAACTCATCTGTATATCCGATCTCACGTGACAGTCACAAAAGAGAAGTTCATCTGCCTGGTAAGCGAAATTTTATGTTCAGCCACAGGATAACCGGGTATGTAGGCCGTTCAAGGTCAGTAGTCAGGACCTGAACTAGTAGATCAAAGATACAGAAGAATTAGGACACCAATCACGCATCGAGAAACCAAGCTACGGTAAAGCTAAGATACTCAGGTATGGACTTACATTTGCTAGGACTCAAATTGCTCAATAGCCGTGGACTGCAATGTGCAATGTTAGTATGACTTGACCAGTTGTTGAGATCCAGCACGATGCACATTCGATTTTTTTTGCTAGAAATAACTATTCCTTATTCCGGCCTTAATTCCCAACCTGTAAAATAAACAAGCCGAATATACTGTGTATATTAAAAGGTAAACTTAAGGTAACGGGATCTAAATGTCTGTGAGCGAACTTCGCCTATGGCCGAGTCCACCATTAGGATAGTGCTTCAGGAAACTGTCAATAGCGGCTCAAGTTCAAGAAAGTAATGCACACTGATATAATAGGGTGTGTTTTTAAATATACGAGTACAGTTTTTGCGAGATCTTTGGACTATAGATAGTGTCTATGTGTTTACAATCAAAACTGTTGGACCGTTCACCTAGGAACTTGGTAGCGAAACAAGCACTAATTTAAACGGGACACATTCTTTACGGAGTGTATTCCTTTATGCTGTTTCAGTGAGAGATGATATGCCGGAAGATGCTAGGTTTATTTCAGGCGACGATGGAGTTTTGGCTCCGAAATGGTCCACAGTAATCCACGTTCGGACGTTTACGTGTCATTCATGACACCAGCCATGGCTAACATTCTCGTGGTCAAGGGTTCCACTTGCACAGTCTATTCTCAGTTATTTTCAGCGTACGCAAAGCTCGTGCGTCTCGTCTACGTGCAAATCACGTGGTACTATATGGTATTGATTCCCTGTAGTCAGTGAACACGAACACTCAATCAGAATGGTGACAACTTTGGAATGAGAAGTTCAAACACACCCGCAATTCATTTGACCCCAAGATCTTCCATCAAATAGAATCCTTCGTATTTCGTATGAAAAAAACATGAACGTGTCTTCCGGCGACTGTGTTATCTTCAATCGTCCAATTTTGATAGGATCCGTTCGAGTGGTTACTGGCAATCAGTATGTGTTTTACCATCTGAATCCCTACTTTAATCGTCATTGCGATAGTCTACCCAGCTCCGGCCACCAACAACTGAAGAGCACAAGAAACTTTATTTGGTCGAAACATAAATGACCAGTATGTCAAACGAAAATTTGGACGAATTGGCATACGGTTGTCATATCAGAACAGTCCTTCAGCAACAAACGTTAGATCCGCACGACAAGCTAAAAAAAAATCAGATAACATCGCTTCTCATATGAATTCTACCCCTGGTGTAAGACTGAAATCGCAAAGGGGGAAAGCACCACTTGTATCCAAATCATCGATTTCATTTTGCACGGGAAGTAGTTGTTTTAATAAGCAATCTTCAGCTGTCGATCAACAGAAAGTCGATATGCTGAATTTGCACTGTACTAGGGGGCATAGAAGCCTAATTGTATGGACTGTTTGCAACATTTCAACTCCGAAGCAACATTGCAAATTATTGGTGTGCATGATTCTCGAATCTCGATGATTCTTGACCGGTGATAACAGTGAATTTCTTATGAAACAAACAATTTTATAAGGTTTTGAACATCTTAGCTAATCCCCAAAAAATCACCTTTAGTTTGATCTATCATCGCTCTTCTCCTGTGGACCACCTGATAACGCAAACGACTAGATTGCTGTACTGTTCGCAAATGGTAACTGTACTAGTAGATAGTAAGAATAATACCAGATTTCAGATGGAATGGAAGTGTTCGAACTACCTTTCCATGAAGCTGATTTCCCTTGAATCGGACAGTCCAACAAAAAATTTTGAAGAACCCATGATCGTTGAAATTAGTCGGGGATAAAACGGGAGTGATAGTGATAACCACCAAGAATGAGCTCTTTCAAATATCCGCAGTTAATGATTTGCAATCACTTTTTATTCCCCAACAAAATGAAATAATGTTAGGAAACATGGTCAATCAAATAATACATAGGTACGAATTAGATCACTGCTAATGAATTTGAAAATTTGTGTTGATCATAGCTCATGTTATTGGATTTCACGGGATTCTGCTGGCTGGGCTTGACGTTTTGGTTGCAAACAGTTCATCACTAATCGAGGTGACATCGTCAGAGCACGTGTGCACTTGATGGGGTTCTCTATTTACGAGGTTGCTACTGGATTTGACCTTGAACTTATTCGACGACTTAGTAGTAGGACTGGGTTTATCAGGTTAACTATGATAATCATGTTCTTTAAAGTCTACGGTTAAATTTGTTTGTCAATGGGCCACGTTTAAATTAAACAAGAAGCAACAAAAAGGCTGCGTTTTGCCAGTTTTGCAATTTCAGTTGGAAAATCCCTAATACATTGACAGTTTCGATTATTTTATTTGAGAACGGAAAATTACAATAATATTCTTCGATTGTTTTGAAGTGGCATGACTAGTCAGATATTATATGGAGTTGGAAATTCATTTAAGCAGTGCACATCTAAAAGGTAACGACACGAACACAAGGCGCAAGTTGTCATCCATTTCCAGAGTGTAATTTTTTTTGTTTCACTATGACGCAAAATCTAAAAAGCTGAATCGATTTTTAACGCAGTCGTTCCCTTTTTCTTAGTCCTTCAAGTCAGTTTAAGTAGTTATATGAATAAAATGAGAATTAGATCCAAAGGAGTGCTCAAACTCCGCGGGAATCAGTGGGTGTTAATACTTGCAACTACTAGTCGTTTTGTTACTTTACCACCAGTGTTAGCCGAGGAGGTTTGGGAGTACACAAGAGAACACAAGACAACAATATTTCTATCTATTAAAATAACACTGCCTTATATGCATTTACATACATAGATACATATATATATATATATATTAAGTAGTACCTGGATGAGTGGACAGTATATATATATATATATATATATATATATATATGTATATGAAGTTCAGGATCCAGGCATTGTGGTTCAGTAGTCGATTCTGCAGTGGAGCATTAGCTTAAGCCTTTAAAACTGTGAAGTTAGGTTCATCAACCGTGAGAAATAAAGTCGAAGTAAAATTTCATTGTCTGCTCCCGTCACAATACCAAAAGATACTTTGAATTAATAATGTCGGGTTATTCGACAAAATACCACTGAGAAGGGTATTCACTGTGATCGGAAGACAATTTATTATCCAGCGCCGACCTCTAATTCACCTTCGAAAACAGGAAACTGATTGTCAGTCATCTTTTTTATCATGCATGCGTGACCCAACCAGTGTCAATGATTCAGTTCCAATCTGGGATTCGAACTCGAAAGAAGCGTCAGGAAATCAAACATCTTAGTAGCTAAGCTACCTGGACTGGGTGTTGATACTACGGGATATAGTACGTCAATTTTTGTAATGGATTTTGACAGACTCAGAAATTTGTACTCTAGATGATCGTTCATAACTAACCCGACTAGGTTACTGGCTAGGGCGTGACACTTGCAGTCGTTCTCCCGTGTTCATGTTCTGTTGTGTAATACTTAGGTTCCTGACAAGCCGTACAAACCATTTGCTAAGTGTGGGTTTCCACGTTTTTAGATCACAAAACTGCATGAAAAATCTACTTCTTTATTCACTTACGAAGAAATTTTCAAATGCATCAAGGTACGGCATGACAAATAAAAATTAATCCAGCTGAACAGATTTCATGTTTGGAAGTCAAGGGAACTATCCAGGATGGGATTGTGAATGCGAAAAGCGCCTTTGGGCCTCGTGTTGCTTGTTTTCGTGAACAATTAGAAATTGCCAATTCAGGACAACAGCTCAGCTTTGCGACAGCTTGATCTTGGATCGGAGGCAGTAATGTTTAGCTTTTTAACTAGTAAGTTTTCATGTTTGACTCAAAGAATCTTGGGGGATAGTAACCGACTATTCCTAAATATTGACGCTAGCGACTCAAGCACATTTCGAATACGATAAGTAAATGGAGTTACGCGAAAAGTGACCCAAACCATTTTACCAGTGCGGATCGGTGTATCAAACTGTCACGATTATGGTCAGGAAAAACACAACCGGTTCGCTGTTTCCCGAAACGATAAGCACCCAAGCCGAATGATCAGTCGAATGTAAGCATATGACAGACTAGACGTGACTAGAACACCTGTTACTCCTGGTTCTTAATATTAGTCATTAGAATATAGTACGCGAAAAAAACGGGGAACACGGTAATATTTTTTCACCTACTTCGTCCCCACCCCGAACCTCCCTGATCTCGATCTTCTAAAAACAACGTCACAGGTGTGAATGATCGAATGCAATGTAAGCTACTCGTGCTAAGTTCCTTTTTAAAGGGACCGAAAACGTGAAGAGGTGGCCAGCAAAAATGTGAGACCCCTAATTGTGGCCAGTTTTTGTAATTCTAAACGAACAGTTAGCCCAGACACCATGCCGATCACACCGGCCTGTGAATTTGACAACTAAAAATCCGAAAGAAACCGGGATCGCGTAGGTCATTTGAACTGGATCACGTGAGTAATGTACACCTGCAGTCTATCAATTTTCTCTGAGACTTACATTCACGTTGGTTGCAGTTAGATATTCATGCACGCAGAACTGCCATCGAATTTTATCGGGGAGAGTGAGATATCTGTGCCTTACCAACTCAGTTCTTGCATACATAAAACTACTGTCTCAGTCAACAGCTGTGGTGGCTCTACGTGAAAATCACGCGATACAACCCGGAACTGATTTGCTACGGTCTGCATAGACAATCACCGAGCGCGAGCGGTGGCAACTAGCGACTGTGAAGTTCAAACATGCCTCAAATGCCATTGGACAAAGTGTATTCCACAAATAGCGATTTGTTCTGTTCCGCATATAAACGCATGATTTGTGAATAGACATTTTCCTATCTTTGAGATTTTCACTGTCTTCATTTACGTAGTTTGATTCGGCTTGAATCCAGTAAGTATTGATAAATCAACATCTCTGCATTGCTGTTATTAGCGAAGTTCCGTATTACATACGAAATCCTCTTACGCGTATTAGCTAGCTGTATCACAGTTTACTCGCACTGATGATCAGCACGGGGCAGCATGATGCGGCTACCGTTCTCACTCATTGGTACCAAAGTCACAGTGTGATCAACCTGCAGCCCAGTTCTGAACGCGACTGTAAGTTGTTGGGGACACGCTGATTTACCAAATGCACACTTATTTCGTGGTGTACTGAATTAATACTCCCCGTAAGACAAAATGGATGAACAGTGAACGAAGGGCAGTTAGAAGTCTTATATAAAATCCTCGACAAAATCTATCCGGATTCGCAATTAGGATGTCAGCTGTTCAATCGTTTGAGTAGCTCCTGACAGAGCTGATTTAAGGGGACGAACTCTTTTTCTCTGTTCTTTTAGTTTACCTCCAATAATCAGTTCACAGAACAATTTCCTTTTCAAATTTGGCATTCCTTGTCCAATTCTGCTTTTGGTCGTACTGGTTGTACCATTTCAAAATGAATTTCGTAAAGGAAATTACATTCAGATGAGAAAGTGTAAAGCTTAATTGGGCCACTGAAAGTCAGATTTCAGGAAGGGGATCGCAACCCGTTTGTATCGCATTTTGCACGCCTGACATAACAACCTTCATCGTTGGCTGACTAACTAAAATCAGACGATCAACCAGCTATCACGGACGTAAACTTCCATGCTAGAAATGTCACATGCGAGCTAAACCAGATGAAATTCGAACATTGGTCACCCAGTTCAATTTTATGGTTCCTCATTTTAATATGATTTCCTCTCAACTCCAAATTTAGATAGTAAGTATATGGTTATATCAGAGTAAACAAACGCAAATAAAGAAAAATGAACTTTAATTGTATACCTGTTTGGGAACAGACGTGTGCGAATATGGTGGCTTAAGTGAGCGTTTGGGTGTGTGTGTGTGTGTGTGTGTGGGCCCATTTTTGTGACTTGCGCTAGGCTAACAGTCGAATTGGACAGGATCTACGCACGCTAGTTCACCCCGTAACGACTAAGTGCTTCTTGGGCAATTTTATTCTGTCATGTACATACCGCACTAATTGTAATAATATTGCTTGCTTATCCTCGAAAATGATCACCACAATGAATTTATCATACCCTGTAGTTGCGAAGTATTGATCACTGATGAAATGTGCAAACAGAGTGCCCTTTCGAAAGGGACACATTGCCGCGGATCGCATTTGAATTTTATTCCTGAAACCCTCTACAACGAGAGCGAACAACACCATCGAGCGAACACATTTATCCATTTGTTTAGAGAAAAGAACACTACAGCAGGTGTGCATTTTCGAAATATGAAAAGTCAATACGCACAGTAGCCCGATCGATCACTTACGCCTGTGGCACTTGTCAAGGTCACATGATCTGGACAATAGTGACTCAGTGAGTCGAAGTGACTCAAAGCTTAGACATCCTGGCTGAACGTACAATTCAACGTCTGCAAATCATCACACGCAGCACAATTTGGGAGGTTTATTCTCTAGGGTTCACTCTGAAGTACAGATGAAAAGTTGTGTTTCGTGAATAACAAACATCTCATTCAATAATCAGCTGTCAATTTCTCTAATCTAAATCGGTCATTTGAAACAAAAAACGAAACTTCTCGTGCAAGACCACGATTAATGAATCTTGTTTCTGATTCATCCAACGCAGATGTCAATCACTTGCACCCCTCAGGATGAAACAGATATGTGAAGGCCTCGATTTACGATAACCTGCGTCATTTAAGCTAATTGCGTTTACTAAAATTAGTCTGTCGACGAAGCATCACGTGACACCAAGCTTCAGTGCTTACCGAAAATCGTCTAAGGGGTTGATCGATGTGTATCACAGTGAAAACTAAATTCTCCCTGGGAAATATTTTCATGGCAATTTTTAATGTTTGCACTTTGTTCATCCAATTTCTACTTGCAAGCTGACTTGTGCACAAAAAATAATTTGTTGATTGAAATGGTTTCAACCACACATGATTGGCTCTTCCGACAGAGTATTTGCCATAGGAAAGATTCCTATGGGAGGAAACTTGTCTACCCGGCATAGTTGGCTTACGCATTTGATTTTCAGTTACCCAAAACCAAATGTACGGATCTGCAGACTATGCCGGTAGAAAAAAACAATCTTTTACTTCTGAATTATTTCTGACACCAGTTAAAAGGTAGACAAATGATTGATGATCGTATTATCACGTTGATCGTGATCGTACAGTCCACAGACCATTTTTCGACCTCGGGTCGTCCCGTACAACCGGTTGCACAAATCGATTCGATTTCTGTCAATCCTTGATGTCAGTTAGAAATGTTTCCTGAACTTGACGCCGGCTAGTATTGGCCTTAGTCACATGACCTTGGAGTATGTGAGCTGCTTTTCTTTCGTTCTCAGTTCGTAGAATTTGCCTCGTCCAAAGCCACACCCTTTATTGCTCAAATACACGTGATAGCTGTACGGAAAATTCAGAACAGCTCAAAGTATAATTCCCCCGTTCGAGCATGAGTACTGAAAAAGTTCGGTAAATCAATAGAAAACATTTGTTCGTTTGCGTCGGTCACTGATATAAGGTCGTTAACTCATTCTAATCGCGGATGGGCCAGTACACAATAAATTGTTGTTTTGGAGCACGGTTATCTGGTCACAGTTCTTGAATGCAAAACCCATGTGTTCTCATAATCAGGTTGTGGGCGGAACATATTTTCACTTGCAAACTTTGCAGCGTGAAGAACAGTTTTTTAACTGCTGTAGATGATTGGATTGCGGCTGGTTATTCGGCCGGGTCTTGGTGCGTGAAATATGAAAGTCAGGAACAACGAATGTTGTGCGTCTTTTAATGCCGGAATACAAAACATCCGACTTTCTGTTGCATGCATACGGTGCTTCAGGATAACAACTGTATCTTTTTGAATGCAATCGTAACTTGTTCTGAAAACTTGACGACGCCATGAATGAGAACACCAAACCCTATCATCGGTCTGACCTAAAAATCTGCGTTCGGGCCAAGTTACTCTAATCCGAAGAAAAATCATCTGAAGTAGCACTAGCCAATTAGGTGACACTATAAAGTAGAGGCAAAACGGAAGAGTGTGAGGCAATGCAACTAAAAAAGTAGTCTTGGTCAAAATTCAAAGTTTCGTCACCATAGTGATATCATCCTGAAGATTAGCCGATGCCATAGGTAGGAGTAAAAGAGAAGTGAAAACAGAATGATGCAGCGGTGGACGATCAAAGGCGCTCCAACAAACAATCGAAAAATGAACAATATCAATGAATTTGTATCGGACGAGTGATGAGAGACAATATCGCGGAACTTTCATAACAGAATGGTGACTTCCATGGGTATAGACTGTGAAATTACTAGCGAACTGATCAAAGATGAGCACTTTATATTTTACTCGTCACTAAGGGATTTGCCCCACTTACGTTGCTAGCAAAACCATCCTCGTAGGATTTCATTCAGCTAATAAGTGTACTATTTTACTGAAGACCGATTATTTATAAATACTGAACTAGTCACGTAATCAGTTATTGTCGTGAGTAGAAGATTCGGAATGCTCCTTAAAATGACTAGTCATGAAGTCCCCAACAAGTGGGATGGTTGAGTCCGATGTTCGAAAATATTAGACAGACTTCTCGACCTGTATGAATCAGTGACGAAGGAAATTCCGAAATAGGTTACGATAAAACCCACCCGTATACTGCTGATGTCCAATAACCTGCGGAGCTTCATTCCATGTATTCCCACTTTAACTGTCGAAATATTATTCAACCGCAAAAGTAAAAGAACTAATGCACAATCCAAATCACCATAGAGGCTGTCCTAGTTTGGTTGATTCTTCTCTCCCCGTGAACCAATATAGTACAGGTACGCAATTCGGCCACTAGCCGTACTGGAATGATTCCGACCGTAAGCAACCACCTGGGGGCAACGGAAAGACCACAACAGTCTGAAGATGTTTTTTACAAGGTCATTTACAAATCTCTTTGTTTAATACAAGACAGGAAGGTACCTGATTAGTGAAATACCAACCGCCAAGTGGCATTTACAGCATATTCAACATTCACGTTCACATCTCGCCATGGTTCTGATTGATGGATCATATTCACGGGCCGAAACGAAGCTGCAAGGGATGCGTTACTTGATTTTTACGTAGACTCACCAAACTGAGTATCCGTAATCATTATAATCACAAACGGTATTAACCCATTTCGGACAAATGACAAAAGAGTTTGCCGTAGCCTCTGAATGCCTCATCATGATCAGCCATGAGTGTTTCACGCTGTTAGATGGCTGCTTCACCTGAATGCCTCAAAAAAATATCTATGACTTATACGTTTCAAGCAGCCTGCTTTGAGCAGGATCTACTCACTAACTTCGAGTTTTGTTGTCCCCGCTGACGTACGAGGACAAACCGGAACACCCGGCTATCTTCGTCGAGCTAAATGATAATCAGTCTGGCAAAGATGGTTAATCGATATTTCAGAGTCAACCACGGACGGAGCACCAGGTGTAAGGTGGTCGCCATGTGTGACAAAGGGTTGTGCTTGCTGCCTTACTGACCATTCAACGAATTACAGGTCCACAGTGAATCCATACGGGATCAAACGCATCGTCTTGCTGTCTTTTGAATTACACTTTGGATAGACGAACGCTCCGGCTGTCGGATAAAAGCTTCCTTCATCTGAATTAGCCGGTGGTATGGCACATATAAACGAACCGATGAAGCTGAAGACCGTAAACTGCCGTCATCAGGGTAACTGGACGCCCTCCGCTGACACAATATTAGCCGTCTGATTGTTTTTTAATTGTGTACAAAGCAAACAAAGCACAAATTCTAAGGGGCGTCAAACCTGTGGTGAAGCGATTCTACCCTGACTCCCGTGATTTCACATGGGATCACTCTGGTCAAAGGAAAACCGTCCTAACGACTGGCCTGAATCGGTGACTGTGCTGATTTACAAGAAATATGATAGATCATCATGTGAAAACCACAGAGGAATTAGTTTAGTAAGAATTGTACGCAAATTACTCGCGTACATTATCTCGCGTCGACTGTCTAGTACACGGGAAAGATGTATGCGTGAAAACTAATGCAATTCGTGGTAGGGGTTATTATTATTTTTTTAGAAATAATAACCGGATCCTCCAGAGACTCCCAGTTTCTGTCTTTCTGGATTTCGTAAACCGCGTCCTTGACCCAGCCGTTTGTTTAATTCACGCTCATTGAGGAGTATGTCAGAGAAGTTCACCTCGGTCATGCATTCTTTGTATACGAATAATCGAATCCGAGTTCACTTTCACGCTAATACTTCACCTGAGAGTACCATGAGACGAGAAGTCGTGTCCGCCAGAAATGCTCTTATATCTTTTCTTTCTGGCTTTCTCATTGAGATGTTTACGGAGAAAGCTGTTACCTAACAAGAATGAAATAGATGTACGGACTGCTTCCATGGTTTCTGAACGGCTGTTTGCGCTTTGATGTTACGTTACGAATAGTTTGGTGAAAAGGAATGCATCCAAAAATAGACTAGCAGAGGCTGATCGTGAGGTTGAAACAAGGACAAAAGCGAAAAAAATAGTATAAAACAGCAAAACAAAAACAGAGACTGCCTCAGAAGCATAGGCATTTCTGTTTTGGTGGTTCACGACCGGAAATCGTGGCCCGTTCCTGGTCCGGATGACTTGGATTGCACAGTGTTCAGTTGAAATGCCATCAACTGAAACTTCGGAAACCGTATCACTGACGGTCAATTTTCGTCCCCACAATATGAACAGAACTGCAAATCCGATGGAAAAGCGCAGAGAGGAAGTACTTTATTGAACGAGTTTTTGTGATACGAGATTGTGTGCGTTCAAACGTATTTCTTGCTTCTGCACATTTCAAAGTCGGTACCAACAAAGGATGTTTGGAAAATCTGGAGTAAGATAAATTACAATGGTCTACAAGTCTTGTATCATTTTTCTTTACTTTCAGCAGTTGGTTAATCGGCGTCGTCTTTTCATATTTCAAGCCACGATGAGCACAAAATCAAAATTTGCAGTGATATTGCAAATTTAGCCGGTAAAGAACATACATAAGTGAATGAGGAATTTACAACGCAAGGTTGTAGTTGTCAACTGTGCCCTTGAGACAACTGTTGCAGCCGATATTTACTCCTTAATTCCAGCGCACAAGCCCATGATCTTTCGAATTTCTTTGATGTGATGTCAGGGCTGGGAACAAGCATTGTGACAATGCCGCTTAAGCAAATGATTCTGGCTAACAGTTCGACGAATCGAACAAGCCACTGGCTGACCACGGTCGGACAAATTGCTTAAGCGGTGCCAACCTCAGAGAGTAAAGCACCACGCTCAAATGACCTTGACTCAAGGTCAATTATGATACTGATCTTGGATTTCTTCAACGAAAATTTTCCAGTTCACGATCAGCCCTTACTATTAGACCCCGGTTAACGCAAAATGCTCTTACTGACAAACAATTCTGAACAGCTAACGAATGCAAGCGCAATCGTGGGTGGAATATTCAATACAATGCGTGCATCCCTTGGATAAATAAGTTTGGTATTGTTTTATGATTACTTCTGGATGAGTTCTTTTATATTTTTTTCACGAGGCGATGAGTGTAATTTTATTTTATTTATTTATTTTCCCCCCTATCTTATTTACACCCTCACATTTTTGACTGAAATGCGACATTATCGGTTGTACGCAGAATTCCATACAGCACAGTGTATGATTGCAATCTAGGAAAAAATCCTACGACTCATCCAGAAAAGTTTATGAAACTTCCGTGCTGCTTTATGACTTCACTTTCGTGTTCAGATGAATATATCCTAACATCCAAGGTCATTAATATATAAGTGACCTTATTACTATCTAAAACAGATAAAATAATGGAAATCTATAAAAATATTTGTGATATTTGTTGACGGTTCTTTGCACCTCCCGTGCGCTAGAGTCGTAAGAATACCAACAGAAAGTTTTTTTTTCACATGCATAGCGATCGCGGACCCCCGTAAAGAAGACTTGAAGTTCAGACTATAGAACATGTGTTTTATGATAAAATTCTCCAAGTTGAGTAAAGTAAACATCAGAATTGCTTCCATCCTAAACGGAATTCGAGCCAACTATGAAACAGCGGAATTGCGATACACATTGCTACGCGCGGGAATTAATATATACTTCGAACTAGTGGATCCATACGATTGGCGGAAGACAGACCATTAGATAAGGAGAGGATAAAATTCACAAGAATTTTCTTAGAAAAGTCTTCGCAGGACTTGATGTGCAAGTCACATGTTGCATCGCTAAAGCCAATGGTAGACAAACCGAAGGATGAAACAGCTGCATTGTGCTTCCATGGTTTCTTAATGGTAAGTTGAGTGATGGTTTCACATGGTGAATTATTTCGTGAAAACCCAAACAAAACAAGTGAAAATCGATTTTTTTTGTGGGATCCAAGAAAAATGACTGGAGAAAAATAAGGCTAGATGATCAGCTAATTATAACACCTAGTTATTTCACAGATTCGGCCCTGCGTATGCAGACGGGGTCAGTTACCAAGTGTTTTCCGGGGAAACACGAGTGGGGAGGGGTAAACGTGCACTCAAAATATTTTAGATTTGCCAAGATGAAGGAAGAATTGGGGAAAAGTTCCCGGTATTGCCAGTTTCCCCGATGAGCGGGGAGGAAGGGGTACAAAATCCGACTGATCGGAAATCGACTGACGGAGTACACCATCATACGTAAACTTGAAAAGTTGAACAAGTGAACTGGTAAACAAATCATTGAAGTAAGTAGTTTAAAGATAAGGCGAAAAAGAGAATTTCTTGGAAGGTGTTGTTTAAATGAGAACCAAGTTCAGTTCAAGCAGTTCAACCGGGAAAGTAATTTTTCAACCACAACATGAAGGAACCGAGACATTGAAAAAACCCGAATTTGTGGAGAAGAACGGAACGAGAAATCGAGTGCACAGCAGAGGAACAATTCAAAAGATACTGAAGAATAACTTCGTGAAGTTAATCGAACTTTTACGAACAAAATGACACCACGACGTGACTGCATCTAGGTTAAACCTGTTCGGCCTCTGATGGCAAACTGAAGTAGGTTCTTAGGGATAACAAATGAGGGAGGACGGTAAGGTCAGTTAATTTGAGCGCGGAAGAAGCAGTCCCAGTGGAATGAAATTACTTAGACAAAATGTTTGAGGCTGTACAACAACCATCGAAGATCTCCATAGAGCTGAGTTAAAAATGGCGACAAAAAACTTGTTGAAGAGAGTGGTCATAATACTCAAAAGGAAAAAGTGTCTCCAGTTTTGAAATATTGGCCAGCAGATGGTATGATTCAACCACGGACACAGTTTCAGAGTATTAAAGAAGCATAAAACTTTTCTCCTGAGAAAAGAATTCAGCTTCCGGGGGGAGGTAGACATTGTTCAAGATGGCAGAATGTTGGAGGATGTGTGAATGAATGCTCTATTCAGAATGTCGGCATCGACATCGTGAATCGAAGACCGAACTCGTTGTCCGCACAGGAACCTGATATCCTACTAGGGAGTTTTATTGTCGGTAGTTTGAAAGGTGATTGGCGAAGGACCATTTCGAGCATTTTATCCCCTGTTTGATCAGGAAGGAGCAATATTTGATAGAAGCTCGGTCATGAAGTCCGTGGGCGATTTTTGTCAGTCGCCTGAAGGACTTAGTAGGAATGGGTTTATCTCCTTGTTGCGTGGAATACACTTTTCAACTGGACTGCACAGGCCAAATGATGTGTTCATTGTCTTTCAAGTAGTATTTATTGTACATGTCCAAACGATTTGTCATGCAATGTAAGCATCCGAATTGCCATCGTTCGGAACAAAAGAGAATTGTGTGCGTGCTTTTCAATGTCTTAGCAAGATGAAGGAGAAAACTGGCACAGCATTTAACCACTACCCAGTTAACGCCGATACTGAAGAAATTGAAGACGTCTCTGAGCTTGCCAAACCACTGGATAATAATGTACGTGGGAACACCGTCACCCGTACCCTTCTTGCATTAGCCTCCTTCCTGACGAAAGCACTGAAAGCTCGCAAGAAAACCTCGGCCATCCTCAGTGTTCTTATCGAACCTCGAATGTGGAGAGCAAGCCACATAAGCACTGGAGTGGATTTGAGAGTTTAGAACATTAGTTAGGCGTGACATTCCCCCAAATGAGGAGCCAATGTTAGCACTAACCGGAGCCCAGCAGCTCGTCTACGTTTCTTGAACCAAGACGATTTCAGCAAATGCAAGCTGCACGGGAATGAGGATGATAGTACCGAAAATATCTGAACGACTATTTCTTTCGATTAAGACGACATGAGCAAATTGTGTGAATAATTCCAAGTGAGAGCACCAGAAACCAAAAGAATAGTTGAGCAATCGATCGAGGGGCGCCCTTATTTGTGGGTTACCTAAATCGAGTCCTAGGTTTGGCTGAAGAAGTTTCACGTTGCTTATTTGTTCAGAAAACCTGTCTTTATGCAAACCGGAGCACAGTAAAATGTTCACAAACCAGTGAGACCTGGTGATCACATCCGATCCTCTCCCTAGTTTGCTGAGCAGCCGGCGACCGATGAGTTTGGGTGGTTGAGTCTTTAACAAATTGGAACGTCTCTACAATAAATAAGGCTTCATGATCTTGTGCAACGGAGGCGCTCATTGACCAAGTCACAGTGTCACTAAGGGATTCAGTTGACATTAAAGGGAGATTCCGCAGCTTCTTCGGCACCGCCGGAGTTCGTGAGCTGTTAGGCGAGATATTAGGTATTCAAGTTGCAAATGATTCCTTTTATTTTTTTCCTAATGGGAAGAGATCAGATTCTGACAGATAAAACTGTCATACGAAACGAGACGGTGGGTTCTATTGGCCAATACTTGGCTAATATTAATATCTATGTTGAGACCCCTGTGACGAAATTGAATGAACCAATTCACGGAGGAACGTGGAATATGCGGTTTCCTTAAAACGGGAAGTATGCCCAGACAAGGAGACAGGCTAGCTATTGGGTCATTGCTGGGACCTGGTCTTGGTGACCGATTTCTGGTTAGGCTAGTGCGTGAATCACGGCGTAACATCATCCCGATTATAGATTTGTAAACCAAACGTAACGATGACATGTCTATCATTTGTGGTTCCCCGGAAAATACCAGCCAACTAATGTATGCGTTTAACACTTCACATGAAACGACCAAGTTCATGATCGAGTTGGAAATTGACAATTTTCTCCGGTTCCTGGATGTAGACCCTCGCCGAGTGGATAGCAGTCGCATAGAAACGGATGTGTCGCATGAATATACTTGGTATGGACTATACATGCATTTCTCTAGCCTTAGATCTTTCGGATACGAAAAGCATTTAGAAATCCGCTTGGCCCACGGATCGAGTAAGATCGTTGGCTCCGAGACATTCCATAAGGAGCTGGAGTATAGATGGGAGATGGGAGAACGCAAATGGTTATCCGGATAGGTTTGTTCTCATTCATATACCGGTTAAAGATTTGATTATCCGAGGGTAAAATCGGCAACGGAAAGCGAAGTTTCTATTACGGCCCGGTTTGAGGGAAGTGAACCCTAGGAATTGCTAGAACACAGCTCGCCGAATATCACCGGGACAGCATTCTCCGGCGAACTTATGCGAATCCTTTCAAACGGCTAAGCTGCTCACTGGTCGGCAGCTCGAGGATTTGTTGACTCAAACTTCTCCGGCCCTCTGTGTTTGATTCGGTGACGTATATTTATGGTTCACAGTACACGAGACATAAAGAAGAGACTGTTCAAAATAGTGGCTTAGCACATTCCGACTTTGCTTCCCCAGGGCACGATCAAGACGGTGAACAACGCAATCCTACGACATCTGGTTGACGGCGAACACCAAATTGATCCGGCAACTGCCTTGGCGACAGACCTAGCAAAAATCAGAGTTAACGCCAATAAAATGCGCTGCTCAGTCCATGGCAAATCGACTGTCGAAAGCAGATATATGTAAGAGGTGTAGCCTTGTGCGGCGTTTGCTGTTAGCTGGGCTAGGAAACTTAACGTGGTGATCACTATCATCAATGTGGTCAAACGCATTCGCCCTTTACGAGCGATGGCTATAGACGTTAGCCAGTGCTACCGATTACCATTCTTTTTGGAATGCTTGAAGCATGAGTTTAGTGGAACGGTCTTGTCTCATAGCCTTTAAGGCCTGCTACATGAAAGGGGGACCGAGTGTGATGACCCGGCAACGTGGAGCGGCCTGTAGTTATTTAAGGTCTCCTTGGGTCAAGGGTGATAACCAGTCGGATGAAAGCTAGTTATCGTCTACCACCAAGGTGACCGGCAGATCTGGGATTCGAACCTCTGACTTTTTGGGGTGTCAGAGGCTTAAATGAATTGACCACCGCCGGCCTTATACGTGGAAAGCCTTTCCCGTGAGGTAATGTGCATATTTCCAGAAAGAAAAATAAATGATGATGGAGGCAGTCAAACGCCACTGAAAAACCACTAACACAATCAAGGGTGCGAATGTGGGCAAGATCAGCGGTGGAAGAACCCAAACGAAAAACCTCATAATGGTGGAATTTGTTTATTTACACAGCATTTTGATTAACGAAATCGTTCAGCCGCATATAGCCAGACAGAGTAAATAGCCTACGCGGCTTCGAAAATACCGGTCTGCCAAGTCGAATGGGTTCACCTCATTGCTATCAAAACACGCTGTTGCTGTACAATACAATGAAAAGGATGAGCAACTGTCAACCGTCAGCGTTACTGTTGTGACATCATTGTTTGATCCACTGGGTGACTTCGTTAACAAGCCCGCACGTTCACAGATTCACGTGATCAGCATGCATAATTTGCTCAAATTCGAGATTAGAGATAAAGGAAGTAAAATCATGATAAAAGGAACTGCATGTAGCGGGTTTTCCCGAGAGACTCAAGTCAAGCTGCCAAAATATTGATTTTTAGATCACTATCTCAATTTAATGGAGCCCATTTGATCACAGTGCAGCATAAATCTATACTTCATTTCAGTTGCCTCAGCTATTGACCTTGTACTAACATGCTCTCGTTATGAATGCCACATCACAACATAATCTGCTCAGATAAAAAAAATTAACCAGGAATAATCAAAGACCGACTGCAAAATGGTAATTTGAATAAATATACCATAGAAGAAAGGTTTTAAATGTAAGAATGTCACTGACTGCGCTTGCATACACAAGAATAACTCAAGAACACTTGCCTTACGACCATCGAACAAAAAGGCAAGTAGCAAAATCTTTTTATTCCTCTTTTTTGTAAATCGGGGGAGTTTAATTTCGTTTGTTTCACCGCGGTTCTGTGAAATAGTGCACAACAAAATACCACCGGTTATATCTGTCAAAATTCCTCGTTAAAACTATTTAAATCTACCATGACGATAGTTCATCACAGCTGTACAACCTGCCTTTTTTCAGTTGTCTAAAAATCCAGGTCAACGCTCTACGACTGCCTCATTTTTACCGGAAAGCATTGGCCAGCAATCTTTTAGTATTTATTTTCATAGATTTCTTGAAGTGAACAAAATCCGGTCCGTTGCTAACAGAAAACGCACGTCTGTCGTCTCCAGTTTTGTCATATATGTTATCGTGCAGTAAAAGAAGAACGGTTCGTATCAATTAGGTTGATGACCAAATTCGTTTCTGCCAAAGGTCTGGTGTCGTCCCAGATGTTCGCTAATGGAAGTTTGTCAGTAATCAACCAGGAAGACCAGTCATGTGGCATTAGGAATGATTGACATGTTGAAATCGTTGTCTCAGATCCATCTTGCCTCATCATTTAGAGTGCTTCTAGGATACAGTTGTTCTTTTTATAATAATACACAATATTTTCTGCCATAATTTAAAAACTCGTTGCTTGAAGAAGGTGAAATATAGTATAATTAATACTTATTCATTTTGATAGAAATAGTTTTTGCTTGTTAACTCCCCAAAGCATCAGTTGTACTATCAAAGAAAACAAGAGCTGGTCATGTAAGGAACAAAAAATATAACTGAGTGATATGTGTAGAATGTGTATTGATTTTTGCGCGTCAATTCGCATGACTATTTGAATCTTGAATTTAACAACACGTGGGACAGACAGGAGGCACGAATCACGTGACGCAAATACACTGTGTGCAAAAAGCTTGCAGTTATTTTTCCACTCCGTATGCTCCCAAACGCCAAAACCAAGAAATGCGATCGAAACGGGGAACCTTTGCTCACTGGAGAGATGATATTGCAACGAACAAACGCGCTGGTTGCAAATAAAATGCTGAGCGAACATCTAGTAGTGTAAAATGTGTGTTTACAGGAAACAAGTAACCCAGCCCTGGGCATCGAATCAACTTTGTGCTCATTTTGTTTTCTTTTTTATAGTGGACAAAAAGAGCCGAACGGAACAAAATTCGCGGTAACCCCGTGGTTCACATTCCCCGAGAATCTTCAGGAATGAGCTTTCCGTCATTCCATAGATGTCTTGGAAGGTAATCGCAGCCTACTTCTTGTTTTTATGTTTCATCGGATCAGCCGCCTCTTTTGTTTTCCCACACGAATGCATATTCACTGCACAACTACGACTGTTCAAAATCGTTTCCTGTGCTCATTTCCGCGGTGCAAATCCCAGGAACAGGTAGTATGGAGCCGGCGGTGGCCAAACGGATCAGGTCGTGGCGTTTAGACGCGAAGGTCGCGGGTTCGAATCCTCCCACCGCCGGTCAGCTTCCCCACTTGGCAGCCCTCTATTGGCCGCGGCCCCCTTCCTGAAAATTGATGTACATTGTTGTTTCATTAATAAAAGAGGTAAAAGATAAAAGATAACAATGTCTCCTCGAACTACGCTTCAAATGGTAACTATTCCCAGCAGGGTGGCACAAGCGTACAGCGATCGAAATCCTGTCAAGTGAAGGGAGCCAGGTCCTAAGCTAACGATCATGAGACGAATATGGGACAGAGTAGCAATCCGAGGCGCACATCAACAATTTCACTGACCAGCAATCAGCAGTTTCCCTTCTGTCGTTTCTTCTGTCGCTGTCATTTCTGCCTCGAAAAAGTGCACAATTTCCAGGGCACAGCCATTCAAAGGATGCACAAACAGGGAAATGAACGGTGGCGTTGATGGCCGGAGGACTCGGCCCGATCAACTGACCTCGGCGTAAACTATTAAGTCACAAAACGGTCGGCCCGTGCCATGAACAGCATCTGCAAATTATAATGCTTGTATCATTGTTATTACTTCTACTGCCACTACTATTGCTAATACCACTATTATTACTGCAACTACTACTAGTAATGCCAACACTAATACTGCTGATATATAGATATACACATATATATATATATATGTATCAAGTGTTCTTGCTAATAAAGAACCAGTCCGACAGGAGGCGGGGAGTGACTAAGTGGAAGCTCATCTACTTTCCGCTTATTTTCCCGATGGACATGCCAGCTCATATGACCCCCAGCCTGAAGGACCAGCAGCTACTTATTCAGGACCTTGCTTATTGACCTTCAACGTACGATTGAATCTCCACCTTGAGACAAGCCGTTCGGTATAATTCTTTGGGCCGTGGAATCAAGCCAGCCGTCACATCAAGGTGCAGTCTCATTGTGACAGCCCTATCAAAGATCTTGCGTGGGGGTCTGCCAACACCGATCATGTTCTTCGTCAATATGCCTTCGGAGATCAAGACAGAACAGCCGAGAGTGCCCGAGTACAAAACACTGTTCAAATACTAGAAAGGGGAAAATTTGTAAAAATTCGTTCTGAATTAGTGATCAGTAAATTACTCAGTTTCTCAGCTCCAAGCTGAAAAACCACAGGACAGTATGATGTTTGCTTCGCACCACAAAGCCTAAACAGATCACCACCTGTACAATCGAGCAAAAGAACAGCACACCGCTTCCTGCTTCCTTCCGAACTGTGTCGAAATTATTCGGGATTATGCCAACACTATTCCCAAATGTCATTCAACTGACATTTCTTAGATCTCGGTTGCCTAGGGCTGAAATGTAATCCATTTCATATGGGTACATTTTTACGTACCTACTGCAAGCTGCACAGATTATCTGTGCAATTCTCTAGAAGACTTGTGGAACCGAGACATGTTCTTGATCAGTTCCGAATATTTCTAACAAATCCGAATAACTCTCATATAACTCCGAAATAGCTTGCGTAGTGGTAAAGAAGTGTTGACGGTCCGAACATATCGGAAAGGTGAAACGGTGTCCTTTTGACATTTAGCAATGTACAACAAAAGACGTGATGGATAAAGAAAGCTTATTTATTTGAACAAGAGACAAATCGAACTAAACAGTCATCCAAACCTCCGTTCGGTGCTGCACACATTCGTTCTAGTGATGCCGTGAAATTCAGATTCTTTTGTCTGGGCGACTTCACCAACAAGACAACGATTAATCTGACGGGTTAGTTAATTTCTTTCTGTATCTATTAGTTGCTTTCATTAACGAATAATGGAAGGATGTCGCGGCCGACAGAGGCTTGCCGTTTAGGGAAAGTTGACCGCCAGCAGGAGTACCCGAAGCCATAACCTAGGTGTCGAAACGTCACGATGGTATCCGCTTGACTGATACCGTTCAGTTACCGTGACCAGCAAGCAAGGAACTGTGAGAACTCGGGCTCTGGATAACAAACCGCGCAGTGGCGTTCCGCTGCACACTTTCGTTCGTAGACAAACAAGAAAATCCAAACAAGCGTTTTTACCGCAACTTGTCCCAAATGATGCCCACGGGCCGAGGATCGGATAAAACAGCGGATCAGCAAAGTCGCAAACACACAGGCGAACTTGTGGTCACCGATGACCTACGAAACTCACTGTGTAAAGAAAACTATTCACGAGGTATCCAACCGGCAAATATGGTGAGTGACTATCCACAATATCAATAGAAAAGAGAGTAATTTAACGACTGCAAAATACACAGGTGAAAGTAGATGAATCTTTCGGTGGAGTTTTGCACCACTTAACGAAAAAACTGCTCGAAAGTCGTTCCGGTACGGAGAAGTTGACAAATACTGCGATTCTCCGCAGTGCACAGTCTTCGTGACAGTGGCTGTATTGTGATGCGTAATCTCTTTGATCTTATAGATTCAGGCAGCAATTAGAAAAGTTTCATTTGAATTTTCAATTTGATAGGCGCTGAAAAGGTCTGATTATGAAGCACTTTATACCTGGATGGGTTTCGAACCTATGCCGGTGACCAATAAGCGCCGGTGGAAAATGCAACCTTGTCACTGATATTCCTTAGTCGTATGGCCCATGGACCAAGCATCAAGATTTGCCGAACTTCTCAATTAAAAGTAAATCAGCCTGTGTAATAAAAAAAATCAAAAAAATATTGTTCCACAAAAATAAAGCATCTAAGTTACTCGTTTTCTTTTTCTTGAAATTCATTCCAAGTCGTCGCGTTCTAAATGAGACTGACGGAATTTCGTAATATATTCGAAAATCATATTTCAAGTTGTCAGCCTCAAAATTCGGCTGCTATGTCGGCAAGACGGTTCACAACTTCGAGAAACTTTCGCAGATCGATAAATCCTGCCTCGGTGTTCTCATTGTTGTTACCTATTCTGGCACGGGGAAAGGGGAGAATTTCACGTTTAAATTGTTTCAGTTCTTATTGAATTTAGTAGAAGCAATGACATTTTAACTTTCTATGTCGTGTAAACGTGTTCAGTGCTGGAGGCGCGAACGAAGTACGTAAGGAATTCACCAGGATGAAAGGAATCGACCTCACGATATTTGCATAGGATCGCCATGGTAATGACCGCCTGACCGCCCTCATTATTTGATACATCATTTTAAAGGATATTTTAAACTATAGGATTCAATGAGCAGAAATCCAATGAGCTTTTTATTTTTGGCGTCTGCCTGACTAGTAATGTATGAAATTTCAAATGGTACTTGTGGAGAGATATCCGCTCCCGTAACGTTAGGGAAAAACAGTGAACCGTTGTATATCAGTTTGACCATTACTTGGTGTGATTAGCTTCCTCCTTCCAACGGATGTGAATTAAAGAATGTGAAAAGAATGTTTTAGCTCCTACGGCACCTAAATTAGTTGGGAGAGTTCAGTTACAGTCATCACGTGCCGCGCATTTTTATCGCCTTTCAGTATACAGACGCAGACCCCTTCCACCAAAAAAGTGCCACTTTTTTGCGCTGTGCGAGTTTATTGTACTAGTCTCAACGGCCTAGAGACTTGACGTGTCCCGGGAAATTACAGGTTTTTCTTTATACTAAAATGACTCATCATGATCTACCGTAGAAGATGATCACCCTGTGAATAACGGTTGGTGAGATTACAAATGACAACGATGAAATGATACTTGTCCATTAAGTACTGATGGTAAACGACGGACGCAGAATCACCTCAAATAACGGCAGACTTTAGGGATGTTCTTCTGGCTTTTGGTTATACTCAGTTTGATTGCAAGAATAAAATAATTGCACCGAAGTGCGCTCCTATTCACCGGTGACGGACTGCGAATTTGCGTTGTATGATGAGCTCGTAGAAAATCAGTAGTGAAACAGGGCAAGATGGACTGTTTTGACAAAAATGCAACCCTGATCCGATTGCTTTCGTTCAGATTGAACACACGGGAATAGGATGAACTGACTACTCCCGTGTTTTCACATGACTCGTACGAAGTACGGAAATAGACCCTAAATCCAATGATAATTGCGGGGTTTACACAAAGTCACGTGTAGACCGGGGGAAAGTGAGCTGATGTCAGTTAGAGTGTGATACGCGTGGATAAGTAAGCAATCCTATCAGACGCACTTGGTCATTTTATCACGTTTGACGGTCCACAATTTGGTTTTGTTCCGTTCCCCGGTTTCAAAGTGCCTGTCCAACAATGAGATTTGTTCGGTTAGATGATTGAAACGATTGCGTGGGTTTTGTCTAATCAATTTACGCTAGTCTCAACAACTAACAATGTTTCGTGTTCGCAACGAGCACAAAAGTGTGCATACCTATTGAGTGACTTGAAAGACGGAATTCCATCTGTCTGGGTACGGAAAACGGAAAGAGGACAGATGAATACATTTAGTGCAATGTACTCGACGATCCTCGTACAGGGTCACGGTACACTACTGCGTTGAAATAGGATGTAACCGGTCTTGATTTCGTATGATGACAATGCGTTCCGGTAGTGCAAAAAAGAAGACTACCAATTACTCATAATTCGCCATCATTACCGGGAAAATTTTTCTGGTCAACGCGGTATGTAGATTTTCTAAAGATTAACCAAATTTACACGGTCGAATCAGAAAGAGCGCAGTTAGCAACGATTAAAAACCACTGACAGGAAATTACTTATTTCTTCGGTGATTCTGATAGTACTCATAGTCGATGAACTAACCGGTCTAACAATCAGCAGAAACCCGGGCGTTGTCTAACCCTTGCACCTGAACGTACGGTAATTAGCATTTTTGTTACCCGATTAAGACCGAACAAGACGAGCGCAGCGCTTGAATTCCGCCATAGTTACTTTCTTATTACACATAATGAATATGAAAAAAGGTTGCAAAATTCGATGTGAGAAAAGTAGTGTTGCCATCAATTGGCATGGCTGACCCGTTCAGTAGAAAAACGTGGGGAAAGATAAGAGGAAAGTTACGCTCATTACTCTGTGGAAGTGAAATGAAAACTCATCAATGAATGATTTATGCGCATAATGATAGATTGCTCAAGAATTCGGTTAAAACACGATCACAGTCTGTCAAGGTGCGTGCTAAATATGGGACAGTGAAGTTCTTATAGACACTGATTTTAGAGGGTATGCAACGAAAAGTGGATCGTGTTGATAATATGAGAGCGGAACTTGGAATGATCATTGTGCTGAGGACGTGCGGGATCTGAAAGTATTTTATGAGCAAATTTCTCACATGTTGATAAGTGTTGATCACATAGATTTAGGGACAATTCAGTTAACGGGACGATGGACACGCGGCTAATAACTAAAAGTCCCCGGTGAAGAATTTTGAAGTCTTCTCTAAGTAAGCTTGGAATAAAGAACTGGAGAATAGTAAAGAAGGATTATAAAACAGTGGTATACAAATCGGAGATGGTGCTTTGTTTCACCTTGCAGTGTCGAAGCCTCCTGATTTGAAATGACAACGGTCAGACATTCTTTACGTCGACGAAAACGTGGGAAATCCACTTCAGATTTTTATCCAAACTCATCTGGGAAAGTCCGTAGAATGATTTAACGATTGGCATCATTTCAGCTCTACCTCGTCCTTGTCTGATCCTCAAAAGCAGAAACGAAACAAACCGATGGAGGATGTGAACGGAATACTTAGCCTCGGAGATAAGATGTCATTATCGCGAACCCCGTCAATAGGGGAAGGGACTGGAGACACGGTGTTAGTGTAGACACAGGTTTCTCAACTTTGAATCTGAACCGGCAGTAGTTGAATAGAATGCCTCGAGGACAATGCGGATGTTAGCTGCGAAACTGGATAAGTGTTGTGTCATCAATCATAATCAAAGTCAGCGCATGTTTGTCCATGGTATAAATAATAGTAGTATGGAAGTTGTACTGAGGATAGCAATGAATCAATAGAACAGCGTTAGTCGGTGAATCGGCTTTTCACTGAAGCAGTAAATCGTGGTTCATTAATGTCAAACATCTGGCAACACCACACGTGACCAATTTCATAGCGGATGCTCACGTTGTTCAAACCCAACCCAGTGTTTCCTGCTGCGGTCAAGTCACGCTTGGGTCTTTTCACGATTGCTCGATGCTCATTTACTTTGCATGAGCATACAAAATAACTACATCTGAGTAGATAATAGCTTCGCACAAAGATGACCACTTTTTGAGTAATTCGTAGTTTTTTTCTCTCAAAGCAACGTCCTGATAAAAATTGTTGGGATGAGATCTCAGGCCGTGTAATAAATTTTGATCGGACGCGTTTAACTCTGAACGCTGATCTCCACTTTGCCACTCAAGTCATTCTTAGTCGTAATGTCAGGGTTGTGCGCTATTTCTCAGTCAGATCAATCAGAAGGCGTCTGTCAGGACCAAATCATGTACGGAGTGCATCGAAAAAATCGATGCGCCATGTATTGGTTTTTAATTGTGAATGATATAATGTTAATAACACAGCGTTGTTCATAGTTGTAATGCGCTAGTTTCAATACTAACCTTCATCGGCTATCTTCGGTCTTATCAAGTGATTCAACTCTTCTGGACCTCAATCCATGAAGCAGTCAACGACAGCTGCAACATCAGATACCTAACTCGTCTCAGTGGCTTTCATCAGTCACACAGATTGCGTAGAACCGTGACTGGCGGTATCTCATACATGAAGCAGTTAGATTGGACAATATTTAATGAGTAATCGATTATTCGAAGCATGCTTGTTTAAGTGAATATGATGCTATCCATTCATGGCCCTTGGTCATTCCTGTTCCCAGCCCAGGTAGCTCAGCACCATCCCAATTTTCAGTCCGTTTCGCACGCCAATAAACGGCCAACCGCTCCACTACATTCCACATCTCTAAATCAGAAGAGGAAACAAGTCCGGCAATTCTGGATGAATCGATCCACTAAAGGAACTTCATGGGAAACTTTAAACCAGTGAATATTCAAAATGAAAGAGCAATAGCAACTGTGACACAGCCATAACCTCAGATGCCCACGACAATCACGTGGTGGGACCTCGTAGAACCTGGCAAGATAGGTCAGTGAATGAAACTTCCATACAATTTCGCCAAATCATGCGTTGGCCATCTCCAGCCATCATCCAAACTTTATCTACCTTGGAGACTAGCATATAGCAAAGCAAACGATCTATGCGCATGCACATATTGTAACACAATCATAAGAATCTGTTTAGAATAAATTTTCTGCCTAACAGTTAAAACTTGGTGTCATGTGCCGCAACGTGTTCTTGAATTTCGCAGGTAGTCATGCCACGCCGTTCTGAACATACCCGGTTGGAAGAGCTCAGACAGAGACAGCTTTCGTAAATCTACTCAAAATATCCATTTCCCGAACGGCATGACAAGATCAACCTCGCCGCTGAAACGAACAGTAGATCACTGATCGTTAATTAGATGTCATGCTGCTATCACGAATGAACTGAATCGGTTTGAACGAATAAGTCCTTGATGCTTCACCAGACGTGTGACCGACCGATAGCAAGTAACTCCTGGAAAAACAAAATCTATCGAATGTGCTCAACAGTTCTACAACAACAGGATTCGCCACCGCTGTACAGAAATGTAATTCACAGAAAGTAACGGGGGTAGTCGTATTCAGTTGGTAACAACAAACACGAAACAGAGAGCAAGTACAGACGGATCGCCGTTAGTAAATGCCGGTAAAAAGGCGGCACACTCAGTTTTCACCAAGTAATACGCCATGTGACATCATCGTTCAGCTCACCATTGAGAAACCATGAAAGCACTGTACAGCTGTTTCATCCTTGTTAGGAATCATCAGTGGTCCATATCCACAGCGCTCGAACTGGGACGCGAACCCGAACAAGGACGAACGATTCTGAGTCGAACGCTTTAGCCATTAGGCTACCGGGCAAGCTCTGGACGGGTTGTTGAACTGCGCCATATGGTGTTGATNGTGGCCGGCGGTGGTCAAACGGATGACGCTGTGACGTTTGGACGTGAAGGTCGCGGGTTCGAATCCTCCCACCACCGGTCAACTTCCCCACTTGACAGCCTTCTGCTGACCGCGGCTCCCTTCCTGAAAGTTGATGTACATTATTGTTTCATTAATAAAAGAAGTAAAAGATAAGAGAAATAGAAGAAAAGCCAATGGCGAAAATCCTGTGCAGCGTGGTTAGGAAGAGCGATCTATCGCACAACAAAACAATGAAAGAATCTTTGATATTCCCGTGATCAAACATTTTCTCCAGTTTGTGCTTTGGTCTCGACGTGGTGCATATGCCCTAACATGATTTTTCTTCTGTCAATCTTTGTACGGGCAAGTCAACTGTGGACAGGTTTTTCTGTCATAAGAATTTGGAGTAGATACAAAATGAGAAAATTTAACACCACCAAACGACCCGTTTCTGACCCCTTTTGGTGTGTTAGTGAACCCGTTATCAATCGGACTATGGCAGATTTTTCAAAAAAATGGTTTCTTTGTCGAATGGGATTCGAATCCACGAAGGCAGGGCAATCAATTATTATTACCACGTGTACACGGCCGTCCGAGCTGGATGACCACGCCAAAGGACGTTCGAACGTTTCGCTTAGGGACTCCGAGTCACCCATCCAAATTACGCGGGCACACAGTGTAACATTTGGCGGCCAATCCCGGTGAGGATGAATCCATGAATTAGTCCAGGTTGTTGCTGATTGATCCTCACGGATAATCACATGGAAGAACGTTAACGATGCTATCAGTGCATTCTTCATGTTTGCCTTTGCACTTGGGGCACGAATTGCTGGAAAACTACACAGCCGGGACGAACGATTCTGAGTCGAACGCCTTAGCCATTACGCTACCGGGCAAGCTCTGGACGGGTTGTTGAACTTCACCATATGATGTTGTTGCACCTATCCGTCACTGATTTGCACGGTCACGGGCCGCTAGGGCACAGCAGGTGAACCCAGTTCTACTGCTGGGAGTGTTGTTGGTAGTTAAAATTCTGGTAGAATTCAATGGATTTGTGGTAAGTTTCATTAGAATGTTATGTATTTAGCTCTTCCAGACATTAGTACCAAAGCGATATTCCCCGAAAGTATAAGACTTGAGTTCCATTTTTATTCGAGCTCATGAGCCCTGCATACCCTCCATCGCACCCTGGATTTATACTCAGGCTTTCCATCCGGAAGACTCATGCGTTAGTACTGTCACGAGCTCCTGTTCTGCCTAATCCGATTCACAGGGTCAATTTCAGATGTTAAACGGTTTCTAAAATCCTCGAAAGGAGACATGTCATGTCCCACTAACTCCATTCAGTCTAGCATAGAAAGCATCAATCTCAGAATATTTTCAAGTGGTAATGATCTTCACGTAGAAATGTTAGACGGGAACCAAGACAGTGGGAGCCTGTACTCATGCTGTGGAGATGACCCGAATGCTGGAAGGGGTTCGTTAGATTCAACGGAACAAGTATCATATCTCCTTTCACAGCTGTTGGGGATTGCTGATTGTCATTAAGGAGGACATCTCAACAAACATAACTTTTTAATTTTGGTTAACCTGGACGAAGGCTGGTGGCATAGAGATAACACGCGTGCCTTTCAGTCGGAAAGCCCGGATTTAACTCCTGAGCGTCATTGAGAGTATTTACAACTTATGATCTTTAACAACAGGGAGGTTCGAGCTTGGTTCTTGTCGTGTGTGAATTTGTACGGATGATCTGAGCTTTTTGCGTGTGAAGTGATATCCAGAGGACAATCAGTTAAGCATCAAAATCATCAGTGTCACATGCTGCTCACAAGCAGTTTCCAATCGTGTTACAGTTGTCATATAAGAATTTCATGTTTGGCATGGTAGGAAAAGTATTGCGGTCGTAGTTGCGTCGTTCAAGGGACCTAATGGATAACTTTATTGACAAAAGTCGCACCAATCCAAACGCAACAAATCAGGTTAGTTTTATTAGGTGATTCAACTGCTGAACAATGTTTTCACGTTTGTTATTGGGTTGTTTTCTTGCGCACCCGTAGTTCACACCAGTTTTGTTCAACTTAATCAGTCATGAGAGGAAGCCTGTCGCGCTAATACCCGATGTGTTCTATCAATTTGGTTCATTTCACAGGAAACGTTAGACACTGTTTGGAATACTCTAGCCGACCAATTTTACAGGTGCCGCTATGAACGTCTGTGAACCCGGATGTCAACTGACAAGAACGTCTAAAAAACTGCCCAATTTCCGATTTTCACGTTTGCAAACGGCATTCAGCATATATTCAACCGTTTTGCCTATCCCGACGTATTTGGTTTCATTCCGAGGAGGACCGTTTTGGACAAATGATGGAAAGAAGCTGCTGAACATTGAAATTCTTTTCTTATTTTATTTCCATGGTTCAACAATAGTCGATTTGAATGCTATTGCCTTACAAATGTTTTGTTTTGGGCATCAGAGGAGTTGTTTACTATTGCCGGTTTGGGAGCATTTGTGCCGGAGACTGTTTCAACCCGCGGGAGGGGATTACATTTTACTCGTTGACCCAATTTATAGCGCTTGTGCGTGTGTGCTTATTGCACACGGTCTTATATGATTGTTCGCGTAGTCAGTAAACTGACTACGTACTGACAGAGAAAGTCAAATTTGGGTGTGAATGCCTACTCAAGTGATCTTGGACGTGAAGAACAATGAGTACCGGAGGGGAATTTGTTTACCAGGGAACATAAGTCACAATGATACGTCGTCCGTTCTATGGTACAGCTGATACTGATCAGTTTTCCTACACGTCCGCTCAGATACCTGCTTGTGGATTTGTATGTGGCCTCAGTGAATTTGACAATAATAACACAATTTGTTACCTTATTCCCCCATTAGTTGTCAGTCCCGTATTCTGTACTGATGCTTCATGAGAAACGATTCTACCAAACAGGTATTCTCACTTTAAGACCGAGCCAATGCGTAGTGTGTACCAAGTTACTGGTGATAGTATGTCGATGAACGAACTGTTTCTTCTAACCTTACTCAGTTTCTGCACGGAACCACCATCCATATTATTCAGAACACACCTAAATGCTTCCCCCATTCTCGTATAGACTCCTGGATTATGGAACGGAAGCAGTCCCAACCCGGGTTAGCATCTGGACTGTGAGCGCTGAAGTCCCGGATTCTCTTGCTTCACTAAAGTACGGATATTCTAGTCACTGTCTGGCTGGGTTGCAGATAATCTTTTGTCGAAAGCAACTCTGTAGTTCGCTGGAAAGAACCATGCAGCTCAAGCGAAAGTGTCCCGATAGATCAGAATGAATCCAGGATAAGAGGTTGAAATGAAAAACATGTTGGCCCAGTAACCAGTATGTTTACCAATAGGAACGAAAGAACCAAAGTCGTATGCTCTTGAAAATGAACGATATGACATTTTCAAATTTCTGCTTTCTTATTCTTGCTGTTGAAGATATTATTTATTTCCTATCTTTGAAATGATTCCTTGATGAACCAAATGTGCGCATCACTTTCAGGAAGGGAGCCGTGGCCAACAGCGAGCTGCCAAGTGGAAAAGCCGACAGACAGTGGAAGGACTGAAACCCACTATCTTCAAGTTGAGAAGACATGATGTCGACCGCATCTGGAATACAGACTAGGACAAAATGAAATTCAAAAGAAACGAGCAAGCAAGGAATTGGTGAAGATTGGGAACACCCGTTCAGCCGAAACGTCCTTGACCGGCTTCGGACAGAAGAATAAATTTTGGACAGTTATCTGTTTGTTCAACACAACTTGATTTACGGTGCCTCAGAAAGCAAGTGTCTAACACAAATAATGCCAGACAATTTCAGCAACGAATTCCCGCCAGTCGACAGGATAGAGATATGAGTCAGCAACCAGATACGATAAATGTATTGCACATGCCGTGACGCCGGTGTGCGTGATTCAAAAGGGAAGAATCTTGAAAGTGCAAAACAAACGGAAGTGTACAAATCTTTCGCACGAGAAAGCAAACCCAACCGGACAAATGTTACAAAATCGAAATCAAGCATCGGAGCAGGTCGTAGGGAAAATGATGTTCCGAAAGTAATCATATGTATATATATTCGACTGTAGTGATTCTTACGACAAACAAACCGAAAGAATACAAAAGGCATAAAACCCCAAGCGAACGTGAATGAGACGACTGGGATCTGTCAGTGGAATGATCCGGTCCTAAGAAGTATTCCGAACAAAATGATTTTGGGTAGTTGGAAATACTGAAAGAAGAACCTGTGTTTCACAGCTTAGCAGACTGCTACATGTAGAAGGACTGAAACAAAATGGTACAGTGGCACCTAAGATGAGCGACAACAGTTGGTCATAACGGAACAGTGGAAAGGAATTTTGGGAAATCCAAAACCTAAATATTAATAATCAAAATAAAAAGTTTTTGAGGCGAATTAGAATCGTGGCCGGCGGTGGTCAAACGGATGACGCTGTGACGTTTGGACGTGAAGGTCGCGGGTTCGAATCCTCCCACCACCGGTCAACTTCCCCACTTGACAGCCTTCTGCTGACCGCGGCTCCCTTCCTGAAAGTTGATGTACATTATTGTTTCATTAATAAAAGAAGTAAAAGATAAGAGAAATAGAAGAAAAGCCAATGGCGAAAATCCTGTGCAGCGTGGTTAGGAACAGCGATCTATCGCACAACAAAACAGTGAAAGAATCTTTGATATTCCCGTGATCAAACATTCTCTCCAGTCTGTGCTTTGGTCTCGACGTGGTGCATATGCCCTAACATGATTTTTCTTCTGTCAATCTTTGTACGGGCAAGTCAACTGTGGACAGGTTTTCTGTCATAAGAATTTGGAGTAGATACAAAATGAGAAAATTTAACACCACCAAACGACCCTTTTCTGACCCCTTTTGGTGTGTTAGTGAACCCGTTATCAATCGGACTATGGCAGATTTTTCAAAAATTGGTTTCTTTGTCGAATGGGATTCGAATCCACGAAGGCAGGGCAATCAATTATTATTACCACGTGTACACGGCCGTCCGAGCTGGATGACCACGCCAAAGGACGTTCGAACGTTTCGCTTAAGGACTCCGAGTCACCCATCCAAATTACGCGGGCACACAGTGTAACATTTGGCGGCCAATCCCGGTGAGGATGAATCCATGAATTAGTCCAGGTTGTTG
>LUCM01011462.1:127477-156917 GCA_008360955.1 Fasciolopsis buskii
GAGTTGGTTTGACGAGCCTCAATCACACAAGTCACGAAGAACTAGTTCGGAGGACAGGAAGTCGAATTGAAAGTATGACTGTCAATCCTGCGCCGTGCATGAACGAGTTGAACAACACGAGATGTAATCCTGACATAAACTGATGATATAGTCAAATACTTCACTTATGCGTGTACTTTTGCAGTCAGAACCTTCAGTCAGTTAGTTTTTCTTTTCATCGTACTTCCAAATTTGTTTTACCACTAATCTCCTACTTGTTTCTGACTCAAATAGACGAAATGGAGAGATTGCAACCAAACCCACACAAACTGTCTTCTCACGGTGGAGATATTCTCATCAAATTGCGAGGATGAAGGTGAAATCCCAGCGCCCTCCATCGAGTTTACAGACCTTTGTTAATCGGTTTCGGAGAGACGACTAAGATCTGATTCCAGACCACTCATGAGCAGCAAAAGAAGTAAACGGCTCCATGTTTCTCGGCCTTTATGGCAAAGGGGCCCTATCCGAGGGACGTATGAACTGATTGATCTACCAGTGGCCCAAACCCCGGTGAAAGTTACATGACCCCCAGATCATTGAACTGCTCCATGGATCAAACGGTTTGGTAACAGGTTCGGGGTAGAATCTCCTAAGTACTTCGGTTTGGGTAACCGGGTTGTAGCACGCTCATAGAGGAACTATGGGTCCGGATGGATAGCCGATTACGTGAGAATTACGAGCGGAAGAGATGCCGTATTTGGTCCTCATTTTTTTTTGTTCGGATATGGACATGTAACAAGTGTTCGCTGGAGAACATAAAAACGGACCAAAATGACTAAGGAGTGTGTGTGTGTGTGTAATATAAAACACTGTAAGACGAGAAATATGCACGTAGAAATAAAAACCAATTTTCCACGTTACGTGAGAGACTTGTTAAGCTAACCAGAAATCACAACACACATTGATCAAGAATTAGACCGGGACTTTTTCAGGCTGGTGATCATAAAAACGACAATAACGACGACGACGACGACGAAAACAGCAACATCAACAAGAACAGAGCATGCCGACAATAGAGAATCTGGGAGGAGTTTCGAAGAGTGCCAAACCGTAGGAAAAACAACAAGACGAAAATGACCGTATAAATCTACGAGACAAAACGTGGTCAACAACTTCACATTATTTATACCGCTATTATCATCAACATCATCGTTTACGGTTCAAATTTGGATCGCTTGCTGAACACATCGCCATAAAAGGCTATGCCACGTCTCAGAAATTTGGGAGGTGCTACGCTTTGAGTGGAGGGTTGAGTCGCAGCATTCGAGAAAAAAACTTTGAAAGAATTGAGTCAACTAGGACAGGGGAGTAAGAGGAAGAAGAAGAGAACGTTGAACGTTGCCTGTTGCAATGGAGAACACAGACAACAGCCGGCGGGTACGACCCGAGCTGGCTGCTTATTTTCACGTATTCCAGAACGGAAACTACAGAAATCGGAAAAAATTAGTGCATGTCCCTTGGGGCGTTCGAAAGACGGGTAATTAACGCTGACTAGTCCACACAACAAATGACCAGTATGTTATCCCCGATGGCAGCAGCAGCTGTGGTAGTGTCACTGGGACCCCAGATGTGCGAACGCAGACGCCCACGCACCAAGAGAAAGAAATAACAGACAACGAATGACTTGAAACCACCCCGGTCTTCCGACTCGGTCCAGTCCGACCCGTACACATATCTATGAACTTCGAACAGACTCAATGCAGTTCCTGCCTAAGGGCAGAGAAATGCAATTTCTACCCGAGGAAAGTAACGAAAACCGAACAAACATTGACGAGTCTGTGCATGGTGTGGATGTCATAAACAATATACAAGTACTTCCCGCAGCAAGGAACAATGAAAAATTGTCCGATAAAGTCCTAATAATTGGACAGGAGAACTTAAAGTTTGGCGCATCTGAGACAATTAACATATGGTAACAATATGCACGAAATGCACTGGGGAAAATGTATCCACTTTGGGGATTGTTACCAAGGTTACCCGGAACTAGATGAATGAGTGAATCCAGAGGGAGAATGTGTGGCTAACTAGCTCGTGACTTCGAAGCGTTAAAAATGACCGAAGTTACACTGGGAATGAGCGACTGGTTCAAAAAAACTAACTAATCAACAAATGATACGCCATCAGAACATTACGATGCAAGATTCCCCTCTGTCTCCTTCATTTATATCTTCTCGACGAAACCAGGTTAGGTGAAATTCGCATTCGAGGCCGATTGACTACAAACCTCATGTGCTCCAAAGGGTTAGATCTTGTCTGCTCCGCGATGGAAATGACAATGATTACGCGAATCATTCACAGCGGAACCGCACGTGCCCATTCGACGTGAATACCGGATTGTTGTTGAAATCGTAGTAAGATGAGATGTGATTTATCAATTTGGGCAAATGTTGTTCACACCTCAGTCGCGCAATGAAGGTGGGAACACAATTCGCTGAAATTACAATTGGTGAGTTTATCAAATCACACTAGTGCATCACATGATTATCACCGGGTGCGCCTGGTTGGGGGTACGCTTTGTCCAAAATCCCATGAGTATTCCGACCATAACCAGGGCTGTTAAAACGGCCTGTACTGTACCGTTTCGTCCAATAAACAACAAGTGTTCGACGTGCCACGAAAATGGCCACAGACAAGTCAGTGTGCGATCAGTGATGGCATAAATCCAACACCAAATGCCATGGCTATGATGAAGACCACGTGAGTGCATGAGATTCCCTTTTGACTCATACGCAATCCTCCTCGTCCATCGGGGAATCGGCCGAACTTCGCAATGTATAATCATTGAGTAACAGTTAGTGGGGACTTTTGTCACCCCCTATAGATATTTACTCACACGACGGCATCTAACGAAATCCAGCAACCTAATCCATTAAGGAGTGACTGGACCTCAAGGTACACGACAGTCTCAATAATGTTTCACAATCTTATTTGCTAAATCAGCGTATCCACAGTTGCAGACCTTCACGCATTTCCAACAGCCGGCAAGATTATTTTGAATCAACATGTATCATTTTTGATTCACACCTCGCATGTCGATTCACCTGGAATCAAATCAAGCAGGCGATACAGTTGGAAGCAGGCTTCGCCTGTGGTACTAAATATGACGCCCATCAAAAGCATTCGATCTTGCAAGAATCGCTGAGCCTAATGGGGAAAAAACGCCTAATCCCCAACTGTGAGGAGGTGACTAAGATCCGACGAAATCTACAGTATCAAGCGACGATAAGCCTTAAGAAAGACCTTGAAAACTGGTGGCTTAAGGTGGCCGAAGGAATGGAGTTAGCAAATGTCACAGGTAAAAGGTCAAAAACTTTTTGACCTTATTTGCGACACCGATGGGTAGCGCATTCCGGTTAGTCTGGTCGTATGCCATAAAAATGCAGCGCTCATTCATAACAGACAGAAAAGATTCCATTGTTGAGCTGAACACTTCAATTACCGATTTAGATGGCCGAACTCTAATGTATTTGGCCCAACGATCAAAACTGTGCATTTTTAGGAGGTATCTCTTGAACCCCAGTGGAAATCGAAGTGAAATCGACAGGTAGGAGGGGAAAGTTGCCGGCTTCGATGAACTTCCTCAGTTCTTTTCAAATTGGGTGAGGATGCCCTGATATTTGCAACAAGGAAGGTGTTTCACCATCGTGAAGTGAATCATTGGTCGTACTCATCTTCAAGAAGAGCATACGAATTGACTGTAGCAATAATCGTGGCATTGGTTTAATTCCGACAGTTAACAGGGTCTTGGCTTCGATTAATGCTGCACAGTTTGACACCGGTTCACGATAGTAACAGGCGGATTTCATCCAGGTCGAAGTTGAATCGATCAGACTTCTATCCTCCGACAGTTGCTTGAAATGCATCACGTAGTGCTGTTTACAATAGGAATTTTCCCGGACCTGGAAAGCGTTCTGGACTTAGTCGAACGAATAAGGCTATTCAGTGATCTTCATCTGAAGGCTATTTCAGAAAAGTTCGTAAACCTGCGAACATTGTATTCGCATACATGTGGTCGCGTGAGAGCATGCGGTGAACTATCAAGTTCATTCAAAAAGACTAGTGGTACTGGACAAAGATGTCTCATCTTTCCATTTTGGTTGAACTTCGTCATGGATGAGCTAATGAAGGGTAACTTCGAAGGTCTGTGGGATGTGAGGGTCGAAGTGGCAAGTGCGGAGAGCGATTACGGAAACGACCTCGTGTCTGTTCGAATCCATGGGACAGACAAAACGTGCACTAGACAGACTTTCGAGGTCTGTAACCCGGTTCGGCGTGTGTTTTGCACCTTCAAATTGTACAATACTGCTACAGGACTGGACGACAGTAGTTCCCAACTTGATGCTGGATGGAGAACAACTAACGATTGTCAACCGTTTCAGTTGACTCAGCAGCTGGGTGACGAAGGATGGCAGGAATCGGTGGAAGTGAGCTCGCGTATATCCAGAGCTCCAGCGGCGTACGCTGAACTGAAGCACTTGCAGAGCGCCCCTGGTATTTCCTTGCGGTTGAAAGGTAGTCTGCACTGTGCCACAGTGCGCGCAGTTGTTGAAGGAATGCGACATACGGAGTTTGCGTGTCGGAGATGTTCGTCCGTTGGAGGTTTTCCATCACCGATATCTATCAGTATCGCTAAGATTGGATGAAGTGACCCAGTGAGAAATGCGGAGGTTATGAATCCAGTATTAGGTACTGATTATGAAAATATTTTGCTACAGCATATGAAGCTTAGTAGACAACGTTGGTTGGTTTACGTGCTGCCTACGGCGGACACCCTTCCCATTCTGCGTTCCTCCCGCGGAGTGGAGGAAGCCATGTAGAGGTCAACAGATGAAGTGAGAGCGTAAAATGAGGAAATGTATGCTGAACTTTAGCAAAGCAAGTGTCGCACTTCCTTACTGTTGGGGTCCAAATGACCCGTCAACTAGCTGGCTGGAGACACTGAAGGATATGGCAGCGAACCATGAACAGTCTGTTGTCGTTTTGTATCGAGTTAGAATGATTTAAAAATTGCAGTTGTACAGTTACACTGCATTCCGCTTGTTGGTTACTATGGGACTTTTCTCTTACCGCCCCCTATAGCTCTACTTTTTACCCCTTATATGATCACTCTTTTGATAACACCGTGTACCTTTGGGAGAAATCCAGTGGTCAGTGACGCTTGCCTTGCTGTTTAGCAGTGAACGACGACGACGACGATGATGATGATGATGATGATGACTCGGGGGCATCCGCGGCAAAACATTTTATAACAATCAAACACAGTTGCATTCATTTTATCCTCTAAGCTTTGGTTGAACAAAATAACCAAAACTGTGCTAATCAGCTTAAGTGACCCAGTTGTTTGTGTACGAGAGCTAATTAGCACAGACTGTGCTTTTGTCATACGGATGACACGAACTGTTCGGCGCACAGAATTCGAGCTCTATGCCTGTTCAGGGTAGCTGATAATTGGATGTTTTATGATTCTCAGATCGTTTTCCGAAGGTGACAGAAACAAGTGGTAGGAAATGATAACTTATTCCAACCTTGGTCTTTCTACATCGTTCAACAGGATGAAGGGCAATCCGTGTTTCAAGCTATCCGGTTACCAAACGAAGCGAGAAAATTGTCTTCGGTAGCTTAACTCCGAGCCTTCGATCCTTGGGCTGGGGAAGCAGGACAGCGTCTTGGCGAAATTGCTGAGAATAGCTGGCGAATTCATCCTCCAAAATTTCCATGTCAATTTTTTTCTTCCTCGGAAATTTTTTCCAATGTGTTTCGTTTCTTTTTGAACCTGTACTAAATGATAAACTTAAACTTTTCATTGAGACTGTCAATGCTATTTACGATAGTTGTTACTCCCTCGTAACGTCCGTATCTCTTCTCAGGAGGGGAAAAGAGCACTTTTAGAAATCCTATGAAAATCGACAAATCAATCAGCAATCCCTCCTGATTAAGGCAGAAATTAAGCACATTAACACATCGTTGGCTCACTGATTTCTAGGTGATAACAACATCGAATCCCTATGGAAAGGTACTTGAATGTTTTGCGGGAAGAAAAACGATCCTGAAAAACGTGTCACATAAACCGACAGTACCAATCGCGCCCTCATTCATCCATCTATTCACGGATATTCCATTTACAAATAATGCGCAAACCTCCGTTCACCCGATGAATACAATTAAAATAACCACAGAAGCGGATCTTAACAAGCTACTCTCGACTCTTCCATATGGTTACACTGTCGCTGTGCCTCCCTCTTTCTCGCCCCCTTCCTCTCTCTCTCTCTCTCTCGCTCTTTCTTACGAACGCAAAAATTAAGCTTATCTTCTATTCCTATGTGTTGGAGACCCATAACTAGTCTTTTTTTCTAATTCCCAAGTCCTATAAATCTACTCAGTAAGTCGAACACCGTTCCCTATTGCTCCAAAGTCCTCTGGTCGCCAACTGACAGAACGTGTTTACATTCATCTAAAAATCTTCACGATCCTCTTCAGTTTGCTTATAAACCTAGCATGTCCGCTTTGGATTCGGTCGTCACCGCTTTTTCAGTCAGCACGTAAGTCTTTGAACACGTCAACGAAACCTGCATATCATGTTTTCAAAGACTATTCTTTTTCATTCGATTCTGTCCCACAGTCCATTTTGCTTCACAAACTGGAGACATTGGACTGCTGCTTCAGAGACCAATTATCATGGTTATCTGGTCATCTCATTCATAGAACTCGGAGTACACAACTGAATAGAAAAACATCGAAAACTGCGAATGTTTTCGGGTGTTATTCTTGTACCTTAAATGTTTGTCACTTACAGCAACGACCTATTAGCTAATTCCTCTTCTCATTCATTTACGTACGTTGTCTTCCATCAGGCGTCATGGGAAGATGAAGACTTTTATGCCTTTCCCAAGAGCTTGTATTTCATACACGATTCTTCTGCACGAGCCAACTTGAATCGTAAGTTCTCCAAATGGTATCTCCTTACCGTAAAGTGATCGAGTCGGCAAATGAAAAGATTGACGAATCGAGGAAATCTTCTATTGACGTTTTGCCCATTTATAGATTTTTTATTCAATACAGAGCTGACCCATTAGGACTAAACCCCCACCCTCAAATGATTTGACAACGTGATCCGAAGAGCTATGGATGGTGATGAGAAGCAAAGATAAGAGATTTGCCGTACTGACCGTTACCCCTTTTAAAACCTGCCTATACCGAAGCCAATCGGAGCCTCCATCGGTTACCGGTGATTGTCGAAGAATAGACCGTCATCGAAAATCGCAACCGGTACATACACAATCTCCTCATGGCAAATGGTGTACACGCCCTGACGGTACAAGTAAACGGAGACCGCCATGTCGCATTAGCTACCAACGCTTAGGTGATACAGAATGGCGACTGGACGGCAGATGTACACAAAGGGAAGCCGACTGAGACAGTTCGAAGGTCGCGCTAACTAGTCTGTATGAGTAATCCATGTCACGCTATGAAACAACTTTAACCATGCCAGGTTAAAAGCCAACAAACAAAACGTATCAATTAGACGTTAACTTGGTAGGTCGATCAATTCTGAGACAGTTACCATAGAAGCAAGTGGTTTCCTCCACCAAAACCAAATTTGTGTCCACCTGACTTAGGTGTTCTCTCTGGAGGTAGGGATCGGCCGGTTGCTGATTATCAGACAATGAAATTAACGGAAGGATGGAGGTTCAAGATAGGAGCAACATGTGGCTTTTAAGGAGGCGATTCTACCACGATTTACGCTGTTGTTTTTCGACAGTTCCTATCCGGGACCACTGATCATCACTCGTGTCTGTTGCTAATCAGCAACCGTCCATTCTAACCAGCTCTAATGAGAACCCTTAAGTCCGGCTGACACACATCTCGTTTTAATAGAAGTAACCTTAATTTTCCATAGAAAACGTGTTTATATCCAAACCTGTATGAATATCGCATATTTCGTCGGTTTACCGCGTCATCTTCTTACTGATCCGTCCTGTCAGCTGGGTTTCAACCCGATATGGTTGAAGTCGCCTTGTATTGTATTGTATTGTATTGTATTACATTGTAGCGCAGCCAGTCAAAGGGCGCGCGCCGGTGTAACACGGTTGCCATGACCTACGAATCGGCTCAGCCTTTTTTCTTTTGTGCATTCTTGCCATCCAATTGTGACTGCATATTAGTTGACGGATGCTGACTAATGAAATGGAGTGGTCTCAATCTGGCAATGCAGCCTGAATGTGTTTAAAACTGCCCGGACCCGATCGCATCCACTTGTACTTATTGATTGCATCTTGCCGATCACGGTCCTTTCTCGTGCGATCAGCGGTAATCTCCGACCGATACAGGCAAAGCAAGACTAACATCCGAAAGAAGCGAATGGCTTTCCAGAGCACAAAATCCCATCAGCCCTGGCAGCTTAATACGCAGAGGATGGATAGAAAGTCTCAAGAAATCCATTCCCCCGGCAATATTTGGATCTGCACGCAGCCACTAGATGAACGGAAGAGTGGAGAGTACCTAGGGTTTCGCTGTCGACACTAGCAGAAGTCCTCGCACTCCATCGGGTAGCTATTGACTGCCTAGACTGGGTAACCCCGAGCCCAAAGGATGATGCTCCGATTCGCTTCGCTTGCCCTTGTTACAAAAGATTTGAACAGATACCAGGCCACAAACTCACTCACCAAAGAGAAGTAAGTAGAGATAGACCAACGAGAAGGTTTCACGTGACAGATCTGAACAAGTTTCCTCACAAACCGTAGGTTCTTCCAGAGGGCAAACACATGTTATTGGCCCAGATGAGGCCTTGTGGGAGCAGCACATCTATTTTTCCCATTAAGGATTAATTTATCGACATTTGCACAGTCGGATGGCCTTAGGTTGATGCTACGACGATAGCATATTTCGAACCTGAGACACTTATCTCCGACCACGCGGAGGCATTTAGAGCCCATGAAGTATGTCAGGATTGTCAGAGAAGTATCTCTACCCGGAAACAGCCACGACGCATCGACCGGCACGATGACCGTATCAACTTAAAAGGCTGATTTCTATGCGAAGTAACCCACCACCAAGATCCGGCCTCCAAGGTCGGAAATATTGAACTACGTTTTGGCCATCCGGAGTAGTCAGAAAAGGTAAATGAACATAACCCAACGGCGAGTGATTGCACTTTACGGCTTACGAAATAATCAAAGCCTCCGGTTAAAACGCCAAAAAGGTAAACGAGTAAAAGGCTACGAAAAGCTCATCCGATCGAGCAGTGTTACGGAATCCATGTAGGAAACAACCTGATGAAACAAGTTAAGGGTAAGAATTACAAATTAGTGCTCAGTGTCCCTGACGAACGGTACAAATTCTCACACTTTTCGCCCGATTTCAAGCTGAGAACACGAAAACGCTTTAAAATTCTAACTGGTCGAAAAACATTTACTTCTAAGATGTTCGCGTCAAAGTTTTGTCAAATGTCATAAAAATCAAAGGAATTGGGACTGTTCAGTGCACGGGGGCGTGAAGAATTGAAAACCTAAACTCGAAAGTTCCGATCTCGGTCTTTTAGCATCAGTTGGGAGGAAAGTAGAAAACGATACCGTTTGTACCCGGAACGGAATGATCATGGTGAACAAAACAAGAGAAAAAAATTGCAACCCATTTTCTCGGCCTTCAGCAACCCGGAACGATGAAAAAACCGCTACAATTGGACTGACTTCGCATCGTCATCTTTACTCTCAACAACGAAAATTTGTTACACCAAATGAAACAGGACAGTAATAGATAGTAACACATTCGCGATGGCGGGATATGGAAAAACACAACCTTAAGCTTCACGGTTGAAAACACAGCCGAGGAAACTGCTGTTCGACTAATCCAAACAAAAGAGATTCGCACAAAACGCGGAATGCACAGTCTGATCAATGGAACCGGGCATGGATAGGAAAACTATGCTTAATTTTTCCCATCCGTTTCTACAACCTTTGGCCTCAACAAAATCATGTGTTTGTGTGTCGTTGTGTTTGGACGGAATATCACACACTCAGACAGTTGTAGTAATGCAATTGTTGCCTCGTTCTGTATAAAACATGTCACATGTACTGGTTCACCTTTCCACCGTTTATTTTGCGACTGGTTACCTGCGTGCGTAGAAAACACAATTGCGGTTCGTATGATAGAGTATTTACCGCTAACTCATAAGGATTTCCAACAACAGCAACAGTTCGTTTGGCAGACATTTGTTTTACCTGCGCACTGACTGCATAATGATCTGTTTTTTTATCGTTTTTAATCTTTTACTTCCTTTATTGATGAAATAACAATGTGTATCATTTTTAGGAAGAAGGCCGCGGCCAACAGAGGACTGTCAAGTGGGAAAGTTCACGGGCGGTGGAACTACGGACAAACGCAGCTGATTAGGAGTATTCCACGTAGTGAAATGTTTGCGTGTCACTGGGACCGAGTTCGATGAACATATACCACTGACGACCATGTTTTTTTCTAAGCACGAAACTAGGGAACTATGACGGGGTATTTTGAACAAATATAAGAAACAAATATTGTCCAGGCCACGGGACCAAAGACCGGTCCAATTACGGGGATATACCAATAAATAATTTCGATGCCCGGTAGGAACACTTAGCAAACCAGAGCATCTTTTTAATCGGTACCACGCACATGTTCTGCACTTAAATTGTAACGTAATCTGCCGAGATCATTGGAAATCTTCCTGAAAGTCGTCATGTGACCAACCCGCATGAGCTCAGTAAAATGGCTTTCAAATGACATCATAGTCGGGGATGGGTATCTCAAGCTGCGAATCGGCTACTGGTCCGGAATGGCTCCCAAAAAGCTCCCAAATGACCGTATGTCTTAAACATCCTCTGCTGAGAAAGTGCAACTCACTGTCTTTCTGTGACGGAGTTGTTCCCATTAAAATGCTAGGATGAAGGCGAATGCACGGCGCCTTCCGCCGGTTTAACTGATCTTTGATAATCAGTCTAGGGTGGATGGCTAAACATAGATTTCAAACCGACCACAGGCGGTGAAAGAAGTTTACGGATGTATGCTCATCGCTATCTGTGGTGAAGATGTGTACTGGGTACCCAAGATGTTTATCCCCATTCGAAGGGCGTGTAGACTGAGCAACCTGTCACCGGTCCTAAAGCCTTGTGGGTTATACCGTGTAGTCAAAAGCGTGGGAAAAGGGTTTGCTAAGTTAACCCTCTACTTGGGTTTGGACAACCGGGTAGTATCCAACCTACAGATACACACTCGCATGGCTACTTGTGCGTGAGTAAGCTGATTCACACAAGTATGTGTGTGTGTGTGTGTATGTGGGTGTGTGTGTGTAGACGTGCGAAAGATCTGCTAACCCGAACTACACACAACGGCAATCTCATGTGGTTTTCAACCCACACGAACAAACTTAGGTGCACAAGGGAACTGGTGTAATTTTGAAATTGTGTTCACCTATCGCGAACGAAAGCATGGTAAGCTCAACATAAAGATGAGTCATTGTTACAAACATGTGAACAGCTGAGAGTCAACTAACCTGGAAGTGATTCAGAAGACAGCGTCCTTAAAGCAGTTCGGTAGTGGCTGATCATCTCCGAGTCCACTGTTTTAGAGACAGCAGCCTGGATCGTCGCATTTCGGTCAAGGAGAAGAGCTTTTTGACCGGGCAAATTACACATAGCATTGGCCAAGTCCACGGCAGCTCCGATGGCTGAGAGAAACGGGTGGCAAATGCAAATCACGGTTCATGGGATGCGTGAAATCGACTGTTCAGTGGCAAGATAATCTACTGGTTCGAAAAATGATTTATCTGCCACGTTGTACAGTCACAACGTATTGTTCACATAATCATGCTGTAAAACATCTTCTGCTGGTGGGCGTCCGATTGATCGGCGCACACACACACACACACACACACGTGACAGGGCGTAGACACGAACGTTCGTATCATGATTGCCATTGAATAATCAATCAGTCACGTGTCGGCTAGCCCTCCACTTTTGATCATCGAACAGATGAGCATAAACGTGAGTCACGGAGTGGGCACATGATTGCATTGACCCATTCATGCGCGATGGCGAAACCGCAACCACTGAGCAGTGACATTACCCGTACTGCTTGCCGTTACGTGCCCAGTCAGACAGTCGTCCTTAATTTTCTAATACGCCTCAACAGACCTTTGATTTCCAGCCAAGATAGACCAGTGAATACGTTGCCTTTCTCACATCTGGATCGAATACTAACTACAAAAACACGAATATTAAGTGTTGATGATTAAGAGCAGGACGGATTGAAAAACGTGTGAGGTGAAGCCTAGGGACCTGAAAGCTCAACGCTTCGACGGAGTGCAACCAATTTGTCCGGAGGCATCGAGGAATTTCGACGCACAACTCGGTTATAAGAACGCAGTGATTCTTACTGTATCATGTGGCGTTTTGATATCCTGTGTACAGTCTGTACAATAATACCCCAGATTTCGAGGGTGAGCTTCAAACTGATACTGGTCTTAAGAAGCAATGCCAATCACAAAAAATCATTTGGTTTAAGGTTGCTATATATATATATATATATATATCATGGTCTGCTTCTAATATGTCAGAAACCTAGTTATTCCTGCAGTCTATGCTTGGCTGACTAACCTTCGGGCTTCATCTTTTACGCACAAACCGCAAGTCATCCATTCGGCATGTACCAAATGCGAATTTCGTCGATTGTACAGCCCATCAGCGGTGCTTATCCTTCATCGCGCCCGGGGTTTGAATCCAGACTTCCCAATTGGAAGGCGTGTAAGTTACCACTGCGCCATTAGCTCTCCTCCGGGGTAATCAGAACTGCCGAGTTAAGTTTGTCCATAACCAGCAGTGTCAAGGCAGCCCCATCCTGTTAACTCGAATCGGATTCTCGTAGTCTAAATTACGCCCGAAAAGTCTACTTCGTAAATGTACTCCACTCTTCAGCTAATCTTCAGACCATATGAACAGCCACTGCATGCAACGTCTGTGGCTTTGCGATCACTGCCAAACACGAAAACAAACACTCGGGGAACATAGGGGCTAATCGGCATCTACTACAGGCATTTCCTAGAATCAGCTCGATTCAAAACGTGCAAATCACAATAGACAAACACACACACACACACACACACGCGTGGACACCGAATCTGCATAAAGAGTCAGCCATGCATGATCGCGTGAAATTGTAGCGTCCCACACAGTTCACGCAGGGTAGGAAACAAGAGGGAGGATGAAAGAAGGACTATATCGAATCCTAGAAACAAACTTACTTTTATGAAGATGACCAGAAAAAGGCTATTGGGATGATAACCAATCCAACATGAAATGAATCATTATTTTGGAACTAACTATGCAGGTTTATCTAACATTTATCAACCTATAGCAGCTGCTTAGTAACCTCTGGTTGCCGTTTCACAATCTCGGTTTCTTTAAGCCACGACTACGAGCTAAAAAAACAGCATCTAATAAACAGCGAATTTTCATCGTGTACTCAAACTATGAAAAAAAGAAAACAAAAAAAAAACGAACAGATCAAATGCAGACAAAATATCCTAAACTTTTTCCGCCCAGAACGTCACAGGCTAGAATCATCCAATTTTTGTCAACGGTTTTTTTCGAGGTTTTCGACCTCACGTCTTAATGAATACCATACGAGACCACTCACCAGTTCCCGGTTTGACAACTCGATTAACAAGACCAAACTGATATCCTTCAGTACCGTTCAAAGAACGCCCGGTGAGAACAAGATCCAATGCACGCGACAATCCGATCAGAACAGGAAGTCGTTGGGCTCCCATATCCATCATCGGAAGGCCTAAAGGGCACAAGCAATTTGCACTAGTGATAGCTGAATGATGAAACAGGGGAGTGAAGCAAGAAAGTTTTGACACCAAATTCAACCTCGCTTGACGCCCAACGGGTGCGGAATTTGATAATAGTCACCGATCTTGATCATCCAAACGCCTAGTCTCATCGGTGAGGTTGTCCGTACATAAACCTTTTTTTCTCGAAAAATTGCGAATACACCGCGTAGATGATTTCGTCAAGGCAGATATTCAAGCAAAAAAGCGTGAGATTAGAAAGGAATTCGGTGGTTTTGCTTTGGTGTTTTCAGATTTAATATTGTCGAAACACTTTAGCATTCATAATGCACCTTCTATTGGTTCATTACCAGTATTGTGATCTGATTTACATAATGATACAAGCCTCTAGCGAACATCACCGAGCAACCGGTGCTGTCCGCGGACCGCTCCCGATCACGTCTAATAACAGCAGCTACTTTCACCGATTCGATCTAGACAAAACTGATCAAATCTGAAAATCAAAATTCAGAGGCACCCAAATTTCGATCGCAGGCTCGGCATTCATTTACACAAAACCATAATGGTCTATACCGGGTGAGACTGAAAAACCGGTTAATCTCCAAGGTCAACGTGTAGACGACTATGGGCACAATACGGACAATTCTTATTCAGCTAGGAATTACATCTATTACTCACTGACATATATAATCAGTGAAATCTATTAGCCAATGATGATCAAGTGCATCAGGCGTGTCACTCCCAAAAAGGTCAGAGGTTCGAACCCCAGATCCACCGGGCACTTCCGTGGCAGATGGTTATTCGCTGCTGCCCGACTCATTATCATGCCTGAGGTCTTATATAGTTCTGTTCCACTACAGGTCTCTGAGTCATGGTTACCGTTTCCCTCTTCCCCTCGTGCAATGGACCCTACCAACTACTGCATGCACGCGTACACCATGTCATAGCTAAAGCAGATTAGGAAATAATTAATCACGCATTATCAGACTTCAACTCACAAATGAAAATCACTGAAGCGCGCACTCAGCATCTGCTCTGTCTAAGTTGCTGGAAATCATCATTAGCGCAGATCCACCGCTCACAAATCGAGACCCACACTAGGAACGACCAGTTGTAAATTGACAAATCATTCACCATACAAATCTAACAGACTACTAGTCCCAAGTGTTGAAAACTTGTCCAAAAATTCACGTACTACAGTTTTAGGGAAAATTGTCTGGTTGATCAAACTGTCGTTCCTAATGGCCCTGAGTAAATGTTACACCAAAATCTTATCCGAACACCCACACATTTTGCTCCGGGAATCTTTTTATTCTCTTTGAATAGATCACCTGTGAAATTTTCATTTCAACCCACATGTTTTGGTGCGCGTAAGAAAATCGCAGGGAAAAGAAAAACTTGGGATTGCCTACACAAATAGATTCCAAGTTGTGAACGCGAAACATTCGGTAACACGCTCAAACGAACCGGGATTGGATTGGCGAACCAATCGGAACAAAATGTTTGCATTCCGATTCCCATGTCCACCTACTCCCACTCCTCTTGACAAATTAGTTGTATTACTACTACTATTATTATTATTACTACTACTACTACTACTACCAGTATTGTTACTATTACGGATATCACTTTGGACATGTGAGTCCAAATCTAGATAATTCGGTGGAGGAAAGAGGGCGAATGCACCAGGCAAGAGGATCAGTGGATCGGAAATGGGAATTACGTGTTGTCTCAAATTGAAGGCAAACAGCACAGAAATAGCAATATTGATAATATATCCAATGTTTGACAAAGGAACTGATAATCATGACAGTGAGGTACACAGTCACCAAATTAGTCGAGTAGCCAATTCCTGGTCTTCAGTTTGGTGTTCAATGCAGATAAGGTAAACGTTTACAGAGAGCCGGGATACGAAATTGAACTGGTATGCAAATTTACTCACAATATTTTCGAGGATGTAGACCAAGAACAGAATCTGTCTCGGCCACACGAAGATCACACGCCAGCGCAAGTTCCAAACCTCCGCCGATTGCTTTTCCCGTAATGGCAGCAATAAGAGGTTTTGAGAACATCATCCTTGTAGGACCCTAGTTGGCAAATAGAAGAGAATGAAAATACTAACGATGAAATTCTAACGGACGGAACACGTCAGAACTTCTACACCTGGATCTTATTGTGAACGGGTAACTTGCGCTGATCGGCTATACCCTTAAAAATACTATCCATTGTGTTCCTGTGTGTTTTCGGTACATGCAGAGAACAGAACTGTATGGTACCCGGCATGTCCCCAGGTTGGGAACTGACTACCATATTGGATGTTGGTAACGAGTGTGGTGGAATCATACCCACATACAAGAAGTACCAGTGTTGTTGATGTGGTGGGTTTTCGTCTTGCAAGAGTGTTCGTCCTGTAAAATACCACAAAAGAGCGTTGGTGGCACCGCGACATGAGTTGATCTTCAGTAGGACCAAACCCTCTTCGAACAACTCTACCTCAGCATATGGACTCAAGCGGGATTCCTCGGCCACTTGCTATGCTAAAATCTCCGAGGCCGTTGGGCTGCCGGCAAAAAACGACTAAAAGATATAGGAAACGCACTAGCGACCACCATCCCCAACACTTTACGAACGTTGCGTTTACCTCTGTTGCCTTGCCGACCCGATCTTTTGATCAGTCTCAAGGTGCCCCTCTAGGACAACGTTTTACTTTGTTTTCGGCGCCCACGGAGGAACTACGGGAAAGTGCGCGGCAGTTGACGTGTTGCCTGTTTCCAACACGGTACCGGCGACACAAGATCCTCAGCCAGGTTGTTACAGAAAGACAAACAGTCGTTCACCAAGGCATATAGTTCCATGGACAGGAAATACGACATAAAAATTAATTATAAGAAAGAGATCAAAGAAAACATTGTTAGATGCTCATGAGCGTGAACACGATCTGCTGTGTGAGAACATGAACAGTGTAATCTGACGACTAGTGACAAAGCATCCTGTAAATCGGCAATGGTACATGGGGGAGCGTAATTGGAAGTACGGTAGGCAACGGGGAATTCGCCGTTCGCGTTATTGGCATTTCAAATAATTGTCTCGCTGATTTTCAGCTTGGAGAAAAAGTAGTGTCTTTGCATTAGAATATCAAAAACTTATGCGACAAAGTTTGAGGTTGAACTGTGACGCACCAAAACTGTCTCTGTTTTATACCGTTTTGAAACATGGCCGTTACTGGCAGAAGATAGGTCAAGACTGTAAGTGTTTGGACGCCGGTTTTTGACTAGTGTTGCTAGAACACAATGGGAGAATCTTTTTTATTAGCTCAGAGCTGAGAAGCAGGATCGAAGGCTCAGTCGACCGAACAGCAGCTGAATTCGCATAGATTACGAAAGTTGGGACATGTGTTACCGATGCCCGCCGGCCGATTCCCTCGATATACACTGCTGTCCAAGGCAGCCAGTGATTGGCAGATAGATCAAAGTGGTTAGACCATGACATGAAGAAAAAAGATAATGAAAACCCTAGCAAGTGGTCTGCCCCGAATGGACAGAGTTCGACAGCCAAGTTGGGATTCACGCGATCCTCGACCGGATGGTTAGACAGTTTAGGCCATGCAGTGAGTCTTTGAATTCGAAACAAATTATGAATGCTATTCTTTGGACTTTTCTCTCAATAGTATTCAGTCCTGCCAGGTGGCAACCAAAACCAGCGTACATGAATAAAAGGAAAGTGATTGTATAAACTGGAAAACTGAGACCCCCCCCCTAAAAAAAACACTAGACAGTCATCGTTGAGGCCATTTTTTTTTCGTTAAGATGTATCCCAACCGAGCAAAAATAACTGTAGTTCCTCGTTCGTAACTAAAATTGATGGTATTCGAATGCAACTTGGTGGCGTTTGAAATTAATCTCAAATTGATATAGTACAATGCACGGATAACAGAAAAGTACCGAAAAAAAAAACAAATCGAACACAGAAAGTCTAACGACAACACAATGATTACGGGCAAGTGATCACGTTAGAAAGTATAATAATTCCGGTTGTGATATCAAAATCGGTTCGGTAAAACCAATTTCGAAAAGATTATCAACAGAAAAGCTCAGAGAATCACTTGCCACGGTAACTAACCCGAAATTTTGCTGACACCTGACCCCCCCCCAACCCACGCGACTGTGTTTGTGTGTTTGGTTTATGAATAAGCATTCCAAACGTGTAAGAGCAAAACGAATCGGCAACTCGTCAAAGATCACGGATGAGATGACCTCCTATCAAACCCGAGTCAGTTGTAAACAAAAACAATCACAAATCGACTGGTATTTGCAGCTTTGCAGTGAGCAGCATGAAACCCACTTAACCGCTTCCATCTATTTTCTGTTGGTCTCATTTAGTTTGAGTGCTGGGAATGCCATTACGATTATTGTTATCATAAATAATATTAACATGACTTTCAGCAATAGTGAAAGTATATTGTCATTATTAATATTGTCACACTTGTTATTGCATTGCTGTGTATTTTGTTCTTACCGATTGTCTGATCACTTCACTTGGCGATGGTTTGACACCACTATCAATACAAAACAAAGTACGACAAACTGGGTTGACATAAATTTCGCTTAGCCAACGGGAAATAACAAAAATAGGCAATACAAAACGTACAAACATTTACATTCGGGTAAGTCAAGAGAATGAAAGTACAAGATGATAAATGAAACTAGTCCAGTTGGGTTAATGACAACTTCGCCACCGAAAGTCTCAGTACGAATCGGGAGCCTGCTTCTCAGTTTCCGAGTTGGTTAATTGCCCAAAATGTTTCTAGAAATGTCCCCCAATGCCTGCACCCAAATAGTTTGCGGTGACAAAGTCCTGCCAACTACCTTATTGTAGCACAGGTCTTCTTAACAAAGTAGAAGCACCAATGCCAATGACCACCGCCTTGCATCCAGCAAACTTATCTTTTTAGACAGTCTACAATAGTTGGATAAATTAATTTAAAACCAATCACGAACAAATTAGACAGCATACACCACTATACTCATCGGGATTCGTAACGGAAGCATCGACTGGGTACCCAGGATGCCTGGTCTAATTCGGAGAGTGTATGCACCTAGCGATCAGTCATCGTGCATTACGAGACTCTCAGATCGTCCTACTGCTTTGCAAATTAGACCGTTTGGTCAAAGGCTAGAGATAAAGTCCCCAAGGTCAATACTATTCTTATGTTTGAGCGGCAAGATAGCGTTAAGTCTGTTTCACCAGAATCGAATTTATAACGTCAGCAGTTTGCACAGAAACTCATCGTTGAAGAGTTCACAAAAGAACCACAACTACGATTCGTTGATACTTCGTGTTCATCTGGGCTGAGCCAACCTTAGAAATGAAAGCAGACTGCGACCGGAATATATATATATATATATATATGCACATATAGGAATTGTGAGCAGTATCTGGATGAGTGAACAAAATCGGCCGTGTGTTTCCGGAGAGAAATCTTGACGAGTCCTAATTTGGTTCGAAACGTCACAATAAACGTTATAACTCAGTGTACGCCTTCTAACCTCTAATATATATATATATATGGCGTCTTCACATAATCTGTCAACTGTATTTCTTATAGGCACCCACCACTTTAGAACCCAGAGACAAATGTCGATGTCAACCCGTAGTAAAACGTTACATCATACATTGCCACCGGTGGTCAAAGTGTAGGCATGCGCGAAATCCAATTAAGACGGGTAAACATGGACTTTAAAGCGGCTTAATTTCGAAATACCTCGTGTGACTGTAGCGTGACAAACATCTTGTTTCACGGAGGAATAGGTTTCTTGATTACAAACTGAGATTGTGTCAGCATGTTCAGCTGGGAAAAAGCCTACCTAATATGGTTTTTTGGCAGAGCAGTATAAAATGCAACAGACTACTTATTTTCACATTGCAGTGCCCTATCAGGAATATATTCTGGATGACCATTCATCTTCTGCAAAAGAGGACAATGAATCTACCGCATCCAAGCTAGGGCGCGAACGACCGGGACCGTGAAAATAGGTAACGGATATGTGCAAAATAGCCATGAGTTCGACAAACTGTTTAAGACCTACCCAATAGCACGACGACTAGGGCATTCGACCCATAGTCGTTCGTCCCGGGTTGGCGTCCCAGTTCGAGCGTGGTCCATAGGTACTGTTGATGTGAGTTCTAACAAACATGAAACAGCTGTACAATGCCGTCATTGTTTCTTGACTAGCTGATGGTGAATATCACATAATGAGTAGCTTCATGTTGTTGTTCATCTACTACGAAAAGTAACTGCCTAGGTTTGCCTATTGATCACAAAGCAGTTCCCGAAGTCACATCGTTGAAGTATCTTGGATCAATCCTATCACGACATCTCACCTGAACCAACCAAGCACATTCTTAGTACATTTTTTCCATACTCTCGGCAAGAGGTAATGGCAGCTTCCTCAAAACTCTTTGAAACGATTTGTCAATTCTTGTACGATGCCCTCCATGTTTCATTGGACCCTTATTTTTTTTCTTTTGGTCTGAGAATGAAAGATTGTATTGGTCCACTTAGGTGCACCAAAGTAACATCACGATCGACTTTAAACACCTTTGTAACTGACAAATATTTCGTTTCTTGTCGCAAGCCCTGTTCCAATATTCCAGCAGACTGAATTAATTTTGCGCATACTAACTTTACGGAATGTATATCTTCCTCGGTATAAATTCAATGTGCAATATTTTCGAACGGCTGACTACCAGATTGCAGTTTTCCCTTCTCGTGTGCGGTACCGTCTTAACTTAACTTACTGACAACAGCTGATCGTGGAAGAGTGTTGTCTTGACAAGAGTTCACCATCATTCCAGTACTAGTGTTGCCGTTTTCTATAACATTCAATAAAATATCATCTATGAATGCACGGCAATCATTGATGCAAATGCCGACGACGTCTAGGCCGAAAGTGGTTGGGATGTTTTTCACAGAACGCCTGGCTCGCTACAGATGGTTCTCCGAGACAAGTAACGGCTGCAAAATGGATCATGATGGTCAGCCGACGACATGGAAATAAGGTAGGAAAACCTTAATCAGTGGATTGGCTCGTGTAGATCCAATTGGATTTCTGTGTTGGAGCCCATGAGGACGTCACGCCCCTCACCCCCCAAACACACATGGAGGTATAAGACGGTAAATGACATGGATAAGTGTCACAGTCAGTGGTCTTTTAGCATTCGAACTGTTTCCTCATTCAAGTTTTTTTAACTTCCGTACAGTCATTCTTTCATGTTCCTTCATTACTTTCTCTTTCGATATGAGTAACTAAAATCTGAGTCTACTACGGTCAACGCGATGGTCGTTAAAACCAAATTGAACTGAGTCGAAGCTAAACAAATTGGACTGTTCGGCAACAGCAAACTCATCGTCATCATCGTTCAGCGTGAAACAGCAAGACAAACCTTACCGACCGCTGCCTTTACCCCACGGTTACATGTTTCTATAAAAAGAGTGAATATCCAACGGGAACAGGGAGTGGACCTACACAAGCGGGAAAAGATAAGATGCTGTTGCAGCCAACACACGAAACACAGTCTAACTGTACAAACGCACGTGTTTTCAATCATTCTGATACGATAAAAAATAACAGCACGATCGCCACTGTTCACGGTTCACTGCCATATCCTTAAGTGAGTCCAGCTAGCTAGTTGACGAGGCTTTCGGACCCCAACCACGAAGACATGAGACACCTACTCTACATAAGTTCGACGTAAACTTTCTCATCCCACGTTGCCACGTCACCTGTCGACTACCACATGGCTTCTCCCATTCCATGGCAGGAACACAAAATAGGGCACGATATGGTAGAAGAGTGTTCGACACACGCAACACGTGACCCAACCAACATAGTCTACTAAGTTTCATACGATGAAACAAGCTCTTCTGAGAGCCGGCATCTAGGACTAGATACCTGACCTTCACATTTACTCACCCGGTCACTTCATCCAATCCTAGCCATACTACGTAGACATCGGTGGTCGAAAACTTCTAACCGACGAACATCGCCCACACGCATAATCCACGTCTCGCAACCGTACAGCGGAACTCAACCTATTCGATCAACGTGCAAAACCTTTTCAATACGTGGACATACCTGTTAGGAGACATTGATTGAGTTTGCCGATTTCATGTCCATGCACTCTCGTATTTGAACTCGTTGGGCGAATTATGGCCATAAAACAGTCAGGGGTGTCCGGTCAGTTGAATTCATCAACATTGATTTATTCTTTGCTAATGGGAGCAGTTAGTGCGACAATGGACCACGCCCTCATCCTACTTGTTAGCCGAAAACTCAAAACAGGGGTCAAACAGCGAAATTGTACGCCTGGATCGAAGTCACCCTAAACGGTAACGACACGGATGTCTCCAGATGCTGTTTGCTGATACACTACAACTTCCAGAGTGAACAACAGTCAACACGTCTGACGGTTAGTCGGCTCACGCCGATCGATATTTTACTTCCTAGAGTCGGGGGTCAAATTTGTCAAAACTAGCAAAAAACATTCTGAGAGCTATTTGAATTGGTCACGCAAAAATTAATGAAAACACGAAGGGGAATTCAGTACTTTGAGTCTTCCGAGGAGAATATTTGGCCACCAGTGTGTATGTTTTGTGTTTGTGTGTGTGTGTGTCTGACAAAGCAGCAAACAAGTCGTGAAAACGTCTACGTAAAAAAATTATCCCGTTATCGTGAACATTTCCGTGAGTAGTTCAACGCCAATCATCCCACTTTTCCCATTTTACCACTGTTTGCGATTCTACAGGGGAAATTTGATTGTTCTTCAAGTAGAAATTTGAACAAGCACATAAAATAAGGATCCATTAAACGAAGAAGAGTAAGAGATGCTTGCGGGCGATTCATGAAGAGCACTAAACATGGGAAATGCATTTCACGATTTCTTTATCTGCCTTCCTTTTTGCACTTCTCGTCATTATGAAGAAGTATATGTGAACAACACTCATGTTAGGATTGATGCAGCAGAGGGGGAGAGGTAAACGGGAAATCAAACTGACCTAATAAAAGGGAGCGAAAATGTTTCAGTCTGAAAACGTTTCCTTCGAATTCAGCCGCGGCGTGGTTTTGACGAACCATCTGTTGCGAACAGTCAATATCTTCTCATGTGCCTCTATTCTCAACCACGGGGCATAGATAAGTGCTAAGTAAGGAAGTAAAAAAAACAAACAAACAATGTGTGGCTCAAGTTTTCACTGCCAATTTCAGCGTAACAATGATCGAAAAAAGCCAATACTTCTGTTGTCCAGTACCCGCCGTTGGTTGTTGAGCATGGTTAAGAATGAATCGACACCACGTTTTTGTGTGAGATTCATAGATATCTAGCTGATACCAACGCGTAGCAATCAAATAAACCAGAAGATAGGTCAACTATTTACTGTCCGAGGGCCTAATTAGTCTATAATGCATTTCATTATTAAGTACTAGCACTCAATGTACTACTTAAAATCGTGGAAACGACGAATCCATTCAGTTCACTTTTGCAATCATTAACCTTACACCATCGTCCTCTGGTTTTGGATGCTACCGCACAACACCAACTACTAGAAGGAGAAACAGTAGGAAGATTAGTGAAAGATAAAAAAACCATTTGGAAATGAGAAGGTTTCGAATGCTCGACAATGGACCACATCACCTAGTGTTTCCAATCATCCATGGGGTGGGAGGGGATCTTGCAGGCCCCAACCTGACAGTCCAAATGAACTAGCACAATCCGATACACTGGTTAAGGTTTCTATACATTTTTTGCTGAGATTGACTCACCAATTCGACTCGTCCTCCAGTCACCGCATGTCTCTGTCAACAGCGTCCAACGAAGCAATCACTCTGTGGTCATGCTCAAAACGTGTCCCAAGTACCCTAATCTATTCGGATAGGATTCGTCGTCTAGATATGGAACTTTAGGATTCAGTACCTTACTCCTAACTTCTGACTTGCAAAATTTCCCCACTTCATTTTACCAACACCAGGAAAACAAAGGTGATCAAATATCGAAAGTTTTCGCACATCGTCCACCTTCAACGACCGTACTTCTGAGTCCGGTAAGACCATCAGCCTTATGGCTACTGTGCAACTCGGCTGGTGATCGACTACCGGAAGTCACGCGGACGTCACAGATACCTCAACCGAGCTTCCCGTATACTGGGACACACTTCATCCGATATACGAAAACCTAAGGAGACCCAACTACTTATACCCGAATATTCCAACGTAAGAAAAAGATTCGGTTTCGAGTTAGTCCAATTCTGCAGCAGCATTTTACACTTCGAAAAAGCAGAACGCGTCCCAAACGCACCAAAATCATCGTCCAAACAATAGAGAAAAACTCACAACTTATTTGGGTCCTCAGACAGAAGAAAAATAACGTCCACAACTTCTAAGTCAGAAAGTTCCTGCTCTGAACTCTGATGAAAGGTAGTCGTAAGCACGAACTCAGTTTCGGCTGTCGCACATAGAAATAGAAAAAGTGAGGTGTAAAGCACAGCTGTCTAACTTCTAAGGCGACGGCGAATAAGTGTGAGCTCACGGCTCAGTTTGTGGACATTTTACAGGATCAAAACTAAAGCCTTTAGATGTTCAGCGCACGATAAGCAAGACAAGGAAATAAAGCGCCGCGTCGGTAGCACGAAAGGGACCGTTGACTGCCCGATCAGTTCATACACCCCTCGGATGAGGGTAGAATTGCCGGGTGATCGTTGGAGCGGTCAACACAGATGCCAGGGTGTCCGAAACTGTAGGTAACGGGCCCCAATTTGGTCACACGGACCATAGCCGTATGCCATCCAGTGCGTTCCCAATTCGCGGATACGGGGATGGCCACCAATTGGCGGTTAAGCGTGAACAAAGTGGCGTTATAATCACAGAATAAGCGGCCAAGAACAAGCAGCGACAGTACCAATAATGTGATAGATTTTCGGACGGAGAGCACTCTCCCTAAAAAAGCCACGAAGCTGAAACGGTACTGTGACGTGGCAAATGTAGTTCGCAAACAAATAAGGTCACTGCTCCTTGTCCAATTTCACTTGGACTAGGCTTCCAGGAAAGAGGAAGGAACCAGGTAATGGTCATTGGAGAGCCTGGGTCTGTCCTGGTGCCCTGGGTGTGCAAAGGCCAAAGGTACATCCTCGAACAACAAGGTCGAATGGTGCTAAGATCAGCACCTGTACACTATTCCCGAGTTTCTCAATGGATAATCAAGACTTTTTCCTCTCATTATGCTATGCCATCCACGGGCAGCGGTGCGCCTCGGGTCCCACGCATCGCGGTGACAAGTCAACAAGCTTGGACTCTTTCCTTTCGAATGTCAATTCAAATACCATGTTGGAATTCCAGGACCAGGCTTGAGACGGATAGTCAGAGCGTCAACATGCGGACAATACACGACTACCGACTATATATTGCCTGTCTGTCAGAAGTTCGCCTTCCTTACTGGGGCACACAATGTATCAAGTTTCCAAGCGCGGATACTGTCTAATGGCTCCACCATAGCGGACTAACAGGCAACTCTGGCCTCCACGGTGTCGCAAATGGTCTAAGTAAAAAAGCCAACAACGCATTACTTTGCTGACAACTAATATCTTCCACATTAGTTGTAGCGCATTTCAAAGTCTCTCCATAGAACTGGACGGCGGTAGCCGTTTACGCACTAACCAACACGGCTGACAACAGAACCAAGAATGCTCTTTACGGTTCGCAGCAAAATTCGATTAGTGGGGTCCCAGGAACAGGTTTACTGTTTGTTACGGGAGGCTGGAACGCGCGAACCGGTCCACATACCATATTCTAGGGCGGTTTGGACGATCCCAGCGCTGCGAGAACAGATCTCGACCGATGAATTCCTCAGACGTGGACAGGATGGGGTATTGCAATACGCTCTCATCCAACATGAGGAAAAATACGTACTGACTTGGTATTCGAATGACGACCGCATACTCGTACGATCTCAATCGGCTACGTCACTGGATGATTGTCGCACGTTTCAGAAGACATTGATTGATAATACGAAAAGTACAGACCACGTCCTAGTGCGTGCTCGCTTCAGACTTCGTTTGTCTACGCACCTAAGGAAACTACCACCAAATCGGTTAAATGTTGCTATTAAGGAAACACCGGAAAAACGAGAGGCGCTGTCAAATACAATCGTAACACCGTTGAGCATCACCCCAAGTACACCAACGGACAAAGTCTCGGGGGATAACCAGTTGAGGACCCTCAAAACGGTGAAAACAGTGAATTCTTCAAAACAATTAAAACATTGGATCTCGGCAGCTACTGTTCAGATCATATCTAAGGCAACAGAAACTCACTTGCTGAGAAGCTTAGAGTACCGAAAGCTACAACGTGAGGCCACGTTCTCCGCTAGGGTAGATTGAAAAATGTTCCGGAAAAGAATGGCAAAGGAAGTGGAAGTCTCCGAGGGAACTGGTGACCTCGGTAGGCTCTTCCAACAAACCCGTTACGCTTCGAATGGGCACTACAAACCACAGTTTGCTTTACATGACACAACAAACCAACTTATTCCTGAACAGGACGTGGAGCGTCTAGGCTTGAAACCAATCTACGGTCACCGCTACCGGGAGCAAAACTGGGTGACAATTTGCACGTATTTGGCCTCCAATCGCAACGTTTAATCCGCAATAATCTGTGATGTGCATGAAGTCAACTTACGCTTCAGCAGGAGATAGCCGTGTGGATGTTAAGGTAAAGTAAAGTAACTAATTGATCTCGAATGTCTTGGGAAACAACTTTTCGAAAATTGCTCTAAACCAGATTTCCGACTGATGCAAGTGATTTACCATTGGTCCAGTGTCTTTATTTTCGTCCAAGCCATACAGTTCGAGACATGTTCCCTTTGAGTCCGCCAACTCTTCACAGTCCAATCCGGTACAGAAGTCCTCACCACATCCGTACAAAACACCGGCCAAAATATTCGGATCCGCTTCGAACTGTTCCCGCATGAGATGTGTTAATTGATGTGCCGTGACACGATCAATGACGTTATGTTGTTGCGGTCGATTGATCCCGATCAATAACAAGCGACCCAAACGTTCGGTGATCACCGAGTTTACCAGAGAAAAGAAAGCCTGAAAAAATCAAACGAGATTGAACTGAAATATATGACAACAAAATGAACATGTGCATACGTCCAAATGGCAATAGAAATGTTTGTATAGCCCGGCCAACATGCATTAGGAAATCAGGGCAAAAAGAAATCACCTAATAATTGATAAAAACAAGTAAAGATGTCAGCTCTGTAACGTTGATTCACACATGAGTGATCTGAGTCAATTGGATTAAAACACATCGATACGGACAGTAAAATACACGTGTTTGTGTGCAAACCAAGACGCATATTCGGCAAACACTGTGTGTGCAGTCGCATCTGCATAGACAGATATTTTGGAATTATACAACGGTAAACCCCGTTTGGGGGGGGGGGGGAACACCTGGTCCATTCTTTGGTATAATCCCCTGAGAACGGAGCTACCGTTTTATGCTTGTCCACTGGTACCGTAAAAGAAGCAAAGTCCAAAGACACGTGGATAAAAGGTTATTATAGTAAATACACTTGAGGATTGAGCATTGCCATGGTGGTGACAAGAAGCCAAGCTAAATCAATGGACTCATTCGAGCGTGAGATCGTTAAAAAGGCAATGGGATAGGAAAACCGAACAATCCGTCAGTTTTGAGAACCTGGGAATGCAGTAAAAAGTTTTGCCACGGTATTTGCTTTTCATCGGGACGGACCTGCATTCGGACTATCAGACTATGATCGAGTTTATCCATGGTATACTAAATCCGAGTGTGGAAACTTCATGTACAACAAAGTGATACTTTGAGTGCATAATTTTGAAATTAACGAGCGAAACATATAAGCCCGTACTGATTCGTATTCAATTCTGGTTAATTGCTAACTGAATTTAATAGATGTGGAATGAGGGAGGCGGCAAATAACGACTGGTTTCAATCCACTTGTCACACGTGTTGAGCAAAGCTCATCAAGTCATTTTTTAACAGAAGCATTGAATGAAGCAATGAACAACTAGGAAATCAATAAACAATAGTTCATCCGTAAAAGAGTCGGCAACTTTCTTCCGATGCACCTTTATTCTCCTAAATATAATTTTAACTCATTTTATGCGTTACATCAATCATACCTACTTGTGACGATCCTCGCGACAATAGATATCAACATATTCGGTCACTTGCACTTTAATCTTGTCGAGCCGCTCTGGGAATCCCTTTGAAGTGTTATCCACAGAACAGAAAACCGTTCATTTTTGTGACAAAACTAGTGCATACCTTTGATTAGCGGTGGTCAGGTGTATCAGATATCTGCCACCAAAAGGGTTAAAGGTTGGGATTCCTGATTCGCCGATCAATTTCGTAGTAGATGGCAATTCGCTATCTCCCGGGTCGTTACCACACCTGACCTAGTGAAACCTTAGTTGTTTTATACCATTCTAAGTTTCAAGGTCATGGTTTCCGGTTCCCCGCCCCCCCCTCCCCCTCGTGTACTATTCCCCAGTGGCTATGGCGCGTGTCCCTTCCACTACACTCATGTCATTCACGCCGCTTGTTGTCAGAGGGAGCAGCAGGCTGCCCCAACTAGAAAATTCGGAAACTTTTCAAATAATTGTATCCTGAGTCTCTGAAACGCGCATACAAGACTCCAATTCTCTAAACACCAGTCCTAACCCAAGTATAACCTCGGTCTTCTGCTTCATTCATCGCACTGGTGGTTACCCTAGCATCAGAATCGCTTTCAGTATCTACGCTTTGTTTAACGGAAGTTCTCGTCGTTGCCGGACATTTTAATGTCCACGATGACCGGATGGGAGAGATCGAAAAGTAACCTGGAGGCCGATTTGTTGTCCAATCCGATCGCACTGACAATGGCGATCACATCATGAAAGTCTGGCCCAACCATAGCACAAATCTTTCCCATAAAATGTGATATCGTTCGTCTTCCAACACTGACCTGAAATCGACCACAGTGACAGTGGTCACCAGCAGCGCAGTTCAGCAGAAGACTGTCGATCATTCTAGTCTACACCTGTGGACTCGGATTACGTCTATGTGCACCCTAACATGAAACATTCTACACAAATGTGTGATGCTGATAACCACCGTCTTGGGCTCTTATCGGCGCCCTATACGTGGCTTTCAACACAACGACATGTTCAGTATCCCAACAAACATGGGAAACATCAACGAATCCCTATCCCTGAACGCGATGCCATAGGCCATGCAGAACTCTAGATCTTGTGGACTATAAATGACGGATATCTTCAATTTCACTCGCTCTGCTAGACGCTAGCAGTTTTATCCTTTAAAGTATCCTGAGCTAATAGCTAATTAAAAAAAAACTAAAAATCAACGAGGATAATGATGGATCAGAGAATGTAGAGCAATGGAAAGGCCCACGAGCATTGGACACAGCGCAAACTTTATCAACTGATCAGGCGGTCGAACAGCTCCCTGATTTGTTCTTAAAGGTATCGTCCGGAGCGCTAGACAGAGT
>LUCM01011462.1:157871-178814 GCA_008360955.1 Fasciolopsis buskii
AACAAGATGTACATTATTTCATTAACAAGGGAAGTAAAGGATAGAAGACAAAGATCCAGCTCTACTACTGGAGATGTTATTCATAGTTGGATTGAAGATAATCCATAGAGTGACTTACAGGGCTAGCAAAGCCAATTTTGACTGGAGGATTATCGAAACTCCTGTTTGTTGATTTGGGCCAACACGACATTCAAGGACTAACGAAAATGTACCAAAATAATCAATATCATGGGGCTATTTTATCCATGTTTCATACGAAATGAACGGAATGCAACCCGTTGTACATGAAAGCGATCGAGACCGCTATATCATTTGTCGTATTATTTTGGAATTACACCAGAACCATTCGGAAATAACACTCAACTGGCTTGGTACGATTTCATCCGCATACGTCTGAAACATGGCCCGTTTTACACGAACACATTGTTCCGTGTGTGTTGTAAGGTGAATCGCACATTACTCTAAAATCTGTGAGCAAATGTCCGCTTGCCAGACCTTGTGGAAGAGAGACATGTTCTCACAGAATTCCGAATAGTTTCGACATAATTCCGGAATAAAACGGGAAACGGGTATAGATAACGTTAGCTGACATCGTTCACTTCGCCTGATTCCCAATGTGCTATCGGTCACCACGGGCCTCGTCTGATGAACTGCGGTTTCATGGAGACATTAATCCTGTGTTTAAACGTTTTTTTATTATTTAATCGTTTTCGGTGACTCGTCTGCAAGCGGCAGGGTACGAGATAGAATGAACCAAGGGTGAGCTTTAATGAAAGCAAAATACGAATCTGATGCTTTCGGAGTGTGAGAATGACCGGTTGACATGAGGTCTGTGTGTGTGAAAGTTGTAGTTCGAAGAACAACCAACCCAAGCATATAAACATCATATCCAACACACACTACTCGCAAATATCTGTAGGCCGTATGCGCATGAAATGGAATGATTTGAAAATTGGCATCGAACCTATCAGGACCTGAAATGGTGCTAGGCCGCTTCAAGTTACATGATCAAAGTTGGCCGCTCGCCCTTTACCCAAGTAGTGGCTTCCAGTGATACAGAGCATTCCGCCCCTACTACACTCATGTTTGAAGCATGTCAAAACATATTTCCTCGTGCAATTCTTCGGGAATGGAAATTATGACGTGTAAGATGGTAAATTACGCTGCGAAGTCCATCTTTGACCGCCAGTTGTAAAATAGCATCCCTTAGTTTTGAATAATAAGACAGCACGAATTCGGAAGGAAAAAAACGGTCTCAGAGGATTTATTCTTAAGCCTCATGAGAAAATATACCCGTTCAAAGACTCTGGAAAAAGAATTAGGTTGCGACGATAAAACGACCTCAGGAAAAACGGATATCCCGAAAACTTCGGAGAGGGAAATACTGTGCGTCGATCAAAGTATGACCCTTGCGAAAACGCTTTTAATACGTTAGTTATGCGACTACTATGGCTTAGGTAGCCAGAAGGCATCTAGCGCGCGAGGTGAGTGGAACATTCAACTTGGCTCTTGTCGTGCTCTCCGACGACACCAAAATTCTACCACAGTTACTTCGCCAAAGCCGATAAGTTCAATGGTAGTCAACTCTATCAGGCGTCCGTGCAAACGTAACCTATATTGCCTAACCAGCAAGCCATTAATCATCCCAAAGGATCTAGGACCGTCAGTCTTAAAAAGTAGCATACCCACCGTCATCACCGTCATTCAACGTTAAACAGAAAGGAAAGCCCCCTTATCTCGGTCTCTTTCAGTTACATATTGCTATGGGAAAAAATGAATATTCACGGTGGGCAAATAATGCGTGTAGACAGAGTAGTAAATGAAAGTAATCCTGTAGTATCCAACACACAAAATACAGTCTGACTGTCCTGATGCACCTTTCCAATAATTCTGATTTGAGAGGAAATGACAACACGACCTCCGCTGTTCATGGTTCGCTGCTATATCTTTCAGGGTCGTCAGAGAGCTGGCAACGAAACTTTCGGACCCCAACCATGGATACATGTGACACCTCCTCCATCTAAGTTCAGTGTACATTTTCTCATTTCACGCTGTCACTTCATCTGTTGACTTCTGTGTGTATTTTGCTATCCCGTAGGAGAACCAGATGATGAAACGTTCCCGGGTAATTGGTACGCCCAAACCACCAATTCGACAAAGAACCAGCTTTCCAAATGTGTATGGAGTACTTCCCATTGTTCACAAACACGACCTCCGGGGCAAATAGTATTAGTACTTTCATACTCACCCTATGCGCACAAAAAACCCGTCCAGATCCTACAATTTCCCCGGCAGCAAATGGATCATCATCAAAACCTAATCGCGTGACGGATGCCACTTGGTTATGCCGATTTGAAACCACCTACTCCTCGCAAACATGGGTCCAATCCACACGAACTTAGACTTACCATGCATGTAACAAAAAAAATGTTGATTCACAAATAAACACGTATGTATATCACTATGTCACCTGGCTATCCAGATGGATTCTTAACGATTTGTTGAACTTCAACGCTACTTCTCATGATCGTCGGGTACCTAATGGATTAGATGTCACGTTCAACAGTTAACCTCGCGTATTCGAGTTCCGGTTGGGGTTAGGCAAACAATAAGTACTGCCGAAGACAGTGATGCGGTACGATTAATTATTGAAAATTATCGCGAATCCCATGCGACGTGTTCAACAGATTAAAATAATCAACCAAATTGTTAGATCGAGTTTTATCAAAAACGCGGAAACCATTGTATACCGCTGCGTGTTGGTCCCTTTACAGTGGTAATCATCCACAACAAGGTGACAGCTAGATAAATCTACAACTCCCAGAGTTCTGTGAAATGTACCCTGTAAGACAAAAACGGGTGGCTAGAAGCATTTGCCGAATAAGACTAGCCTGGAACCTGAAATGGGAGTATAAGAAAACGCGCAGTGTCTGGTGCCTTGACAACCATACAAGAATAGAGCTTCATGCATATGGCTTGTTTTGGGATGTGTTGACAAGCTATTAACAACGCATACATATATACTGCGTTCTGAAACGAGTGAGTCAAAGTGGGGACTCGTAAATGACCTTTGGAGAAATGGTGAAGTTAACCCCACTCCCACCCACCCCCCGCTCTTCCGGACGAAAAACCAATCTACCACCTGTTCGGTGCCAAATTCAGACCAAAAGCAAACAAGTATCGAAACATACAGACCTGACACAATTGACACCTAGTCGGTGTTTAAGCGTATCACAAACCAAGAAGCATTTGAATGGACACAATTTTATTTCAAAAAATGTGATCAGTAACAAATTTTTGGATATGAGAAAACGTAGTAAAGCAATCGGGCTAACAGAAGAAGAAACAAGCGATGTCTGCCCCATACGAGGTATAGGTATTTAAAAAGACAATCGAATGAGATAACATCCTAGTCCGGCATAAGCACGGCAACTTCCAAGAAGCGACAGTCAAGAAACGAGAAATGTGGAACCGCATAAGACGACTCAGTATATCATTATATTATTAAGGTAAGAAACCGAACGAGCGATAGGTATCAATAAAAGTTGGCCGAAACTGGCAAGGTTAGAATCTGGTGCCTCAAATTTGGTTCTATGCCGGATGTGAGCAAATGAAGATAATCAGGCAGTAGTGGAACACAGTTGGCAGGATGATTTGGGCATCCAACACATACGGCTACATATTTACACCGAGTAACGATGATTGTCTTTCGAAACTCAACACGAGACCATCTTGCCGGCAAAGTTTTGCCCCGGATAGCATAAAATTATAATTTCTTCTTGCATGTCAATATCTTCTTGGTAACTTGATTTATCAACACCCAAATACTAGTAAATAGACAGGTATTCAAGCCTAATCCAGATTTACGCTCACCGAGTTGAAAGATAGTACGAAACTTGTCGGTTCATATAGAAGTATACAAATCTCCCCAAATTACGATTCATGAGCAAAAGAGTGTAACTTAATCGGCAAATTGGAAATAACTACGTTGGGTCGCCGTCGAAAAACGCATGGATTGTGCAAAGTTATTGGGAGATTTATCATAACGTGAAAGTATCATCTGTGCTGCGGTTCATAATAGACAACAAGCAGATGATGTTCGATCATACTGGATACCATCATACGTGGGGAAAATGTACACCGAACTTAGATGAAGAAGGCATTTTACGTCTCCACGGATGGGATTCAAAAGATCCGTTACCAGCTGTCTGACGACCCCGAAAGATATAGCAGCGAACCATGAACAGCGGAGATCGTGTTGTCATTTCTTGTCCAATCAGAATGATTGGGAAGGTGCATCAGGACAGTTAGACTGTATTTCGTGTGTTGGGTACTACAGGATTACTTTCATTTTCTACTCTGTCTACATGCATTATTTGCCCACCGTGAATATTCATTTTTTTCCATAGCAATTTGTAACTGAGAGAGAGACCGAGATCAGTGGGCTTTCCTTTCTGCTTATTTTTGAACGATGATCAAAATAACAATGCATGTTTTCCGATTAGTACAGATAGGTTAGCTTGAGTGCGAGTCCCAACTTGGTCATGAAGGATAAGGACGAAGATGAAACAGCTGCGCTATGCTTCCATGATCTCCTAAGATTGAGCCTATTTAGGCCATAGATGATGCATGAGTGTAGTGGAAGGAACACATTCGATTTCCGCTGGAGCACAGTATATAGGAATGTGGGCCGATAACTATAACCCTGAAACCTAGAACGATACGGAACCTTATAAAGTTCCTGCTAATCAGATGCGGTAACGAGCAAAGCGACATAGGACTGTCGTCTGGGATCTGGGATTCGAACCTCAGGTCCTGTTTGGGCAAGGGACGCTTAATCCATGTAGTCATGGCCGTTGGACGCTCCCATTCCCTAGTGAGTTCTTGATAGTTTCGTTATCTTCACTGTCTCACGTACGCGTAAACAAGTTACTTGTCTGTGTATGTACCAGAACGGAAATTATATATGATGCCTTGCAAAAGAATGAGGAGGAAATCTAGATATTAATTTCTATCTTTTTTCGCCATGAGGCAAGACGAATCAAACCGTATTTCTCGTAGAGCCACACGTCACAACTCAAAATGGATTTGAATCGCATGCCAGCTCAGAATTATGAAACTGGAACATTCAACTGTTTAACCTGTGGCAAATACTACAACTGTGCATCCTATCCATCTGCTAGGCGCTACCCTTACCGAATCCAAATTGGCAATACAATTTTCTATACGGTTTGGCTAACGGATGATTATCGGGTGATCTGATTCGTTTCCTAGCATGAGGTAGTTCAATGTCAAAAAACAGCACACAAACTGTGACTGTTGTCGTCGGAAATACATTCCCGTGATTTTTCTTTCCTTAACTTCAGCATGGTCAAATCACATATCACGGTAAAATGAGCTAACCAACTTCCAGTTATTTCATCAAAGGTTGGTGGCAAAGATACCGAAGAAGAAACGGCACTTTAGGTTCCAAGTTGCTGATCGAGAATGGGCGACAGGAGGCACTCTTGCGAAACAAGTGGGTTTATTCGAAACCTACACTACTGGCCAAACCCAATTACTGCTACTGGATGCAAATCGTCATACAATCGCTTCAAATGCCAAAAGACAGGGAGACAGAAGGAGAGACAGACCATCGCATTCACTTCTGGCGCTAAATTAGTCACGAAGAGGGTTCACAGAACACATCTTCAGTGTTAGATGGCAATTCCTAGTCCCCTAGCCAGTTACTACGTTTGGCCTAGTACGGTAATGCGCCAATCCAAGTTTCAGGGTCACGATTGTCGGTCTCTCCGTCCCCGTGTACCGCATCCTAGCGCCTATAGAGTATGCTCTTTTGACCATTCTCATGCATCAAGCATGAGATAAAAAGGAAAGCTAGCGATGAATACGCTGCTTCATTTATGACTATCAGCCTCGCCAAACTCCAAAATTCAAACGGATTTGGGAAGCTATTACCCCAATATGATTCTCGATCCCAGGACCAGATTAGTGAATGCATGAGGAAAGCATAATATTTCACTATGGTGCTGAAAAAGACTCGAAAAATGGACAAAAACGGAAATGATAGAAACCAATATCAAAAATCTCAACATTTCCATGCAATAAAATTTCAAACTGCACTAGGGAATTGATGTATCTTACTGAAGGTTTCATTTTTCGAACCATTGGAAGTAGACGAGAGGCGAGGATAAATGGATGTCAAAAAAACGGGACTAAACTGATTAAACGTCTTGAGCACCGAATAAAATCAATTGCTATTGGCAGTGTGGGGAGATGGCCGGAAAACTAGTGGGTGATTGCGGCTAAAAACAAGTAGGAAAAGTAAGCATGTAGAAAAATACGCAGCTCGATACTTCAGAAATGGAGAATGTAGTCCATAGGGTCAACAATCTGGCCACACTGATAATGTGTGTGTGTGTGTGTAAAGTTGGGCCGAATAGATCAAACTGTTATACGCACAAACACACAGACAAAGTAGTAGTCAGAAAATGAAAGGCTTAGAATTCTGACTTTCATGTTCATCTTTTAAATGCTAGTATCTGAGGTTTCTGAATCGGCAAGGCTGCCGGGCCGTGGAGGATGCGCGCCCGTTCAAGAAAGGCATTCACCATCATGGCAACTACTTGATCGAAGAAAAGACCGGCGACTTTTGAGTGCAGCAATGATTTGAATTCAAAATCCACCTGGAAAAAAATAAAGAAGCAGTCTGAGGCGATTGGTAAACAAACGGGACGAAAATTCAACGACATCGATATAGAATTCGACATTTCCGTTTTGACTACTGAAATCGAAATACATAGTAGCGTGAATAAGAGTAGCTAACCGGCGACCGACAGCAGGAACGTGATATCCAGCTGTTTCTAGCTGTACAGTGGACATTGGGTGGAAAATTATCACTTACGGCAAATTCGACTGTACACGTCTGTGGGTTGTCTGCCAAACCTGGGCGAAAGTTCCACTCGTTCACCAAATGATTGAACAGGTAGCAGTCTTGCGCAATTGACTATTGTGCAAGATAATGCACCCGGGATGATCGATTCACGGATGATGAAGTGTAGTGATGGTGCAAGCCAAACAGAAAAAAAATAATAATTTATTTTTGTATTGAAAAAAGAATGGTATCGGTGAGAAGACAAAATCTTGCATTAAAAAGTTATATTTCATAAAGTTCCAACGATAGCATTTTCCAATGAGCGAATGTAGTCACATTCACCAAGTGACTCAAACCAGAGCAATATGTTTTCGGTTGGCTCATCGTCTTGCCTAATTTTTGGTGACCGTATGCGATTCCACACGACATTTGATGCAAACGACTAGGGTCGACAATTATCACAAATAGCGTAATCGATATCTGGGCTTGTCTGTTACGTTTATCCCCTGTAATCATGCAGTAGCCTGTACAGGATTGCAGTGCAGTGCAGTGACCTCTGTGGTCATACGATTCGCAGTTCGGATATGTATTCTGATAAACCCTTTTATACTGTTCTCAAAGTGAACACGCTAAACCAGATAGAAAATCATGAAACTTCTCAACTAATCGTAAAATGTGTCTCCGACACGAGCAGACAAGACTCCCGTCCCTTGCTTTACTCTCCTTGCGACCAATGGGCTAGTTTAGGGTCCTCGCTGTCAGCTTCAAGACGTAATCCCTCTGAGCACGAAAACCAAGAGTACGCTGTTAGACCAGACCAAACACGACAGCTGTTTGTAGACGGTTCCCATGGACGACTTTGTACCCGTCAATAGCAATCGACTGAAACAATGATGTTTAGTTATCGCATGTGTGTGATAAGAATGAAGGTTAAGAATGAATTAAACCAACGCGAATCCGGAGCACTTCAAACAGTATTCAACGGATGTCCTCGGCGTTGCCAGTGATCTCGATCCTTAAATTGGCTGTTTGAGAGAAATAGAGAGGTACATCGGAGACCAATTTGCTGTCCCATCCGACCGCCCAGACCATGGCGATTGCCTAATCTATGTTTGTTTCGACCATACAGTTTCTGGTAAGCACAAACTTCCGACACCAACTTGGAGCACGCAATCGACTTTACTGTGTCGGAATCAGAATGATCACATCGGCATTGGTCACCGGTGCCACGGACCAGTCGAAGACTGTAGATCATTCTGGTCCACACCTGTGGATTAAGATCACTAACACAATAGAACAGCCGGTTCTAGACGATAGTCGCCTGTACGAGTTCCAGTCGGCAATCGACACAACCATATGCCTAGAATTAATGCAAACATCGGGTAGGGATCGAGGAAGCCATGCGTGCACCTGGTAGTAACTCCCACCCAGGACTCCACGTCATGAGCCTTAGAAACGACGAACATTACCGACTTTGGTTGCTCTGTTAAACGGTTGCGGTTTTGCCCCTTCGGATGCTCTGAAATGCCAACTGACCATAAGCCTGAAAAGTGACCATGACCAGTGGTGGGATAGGCGAACGTAGGTAGATTTCTAAGCTGCAGCTACCGGTAACAGTCTCAACTTTCACCGACGAAAACCAGATGCAAGAACGGCACTCAGTGAATTCAAGGGCCAACTGTTCAACTCTTGGGAACGTTTACCGGAGCATTGGACAAAGTATGATAGTGCACAGTTTCGGTGGCTCAGCTTGACAACGGAGATCCCATCTAAAGCTGGAAATGAGATACTGTGGGTGAATATCAGTCCTCTTTCAGAAATGGAAGTGACCAGGAAGACAGACTACCTTAAAAGAAATAGGACCGCTGGACCAGACAGGCTGCCGATATCCTTACTTAAGGATGGCAGTGAAGTGTTACTGTGAAAGTTAGTGAAATCCTTAGGAACAATCTGAGCAACAGAATATATTCTTAAGGACCGAGGTGAATCGGTGATCGTATCAATTTACAAGAAAGTTGAAAGATCCTTCAATAAAAATGACAGGAATAAGTTTAGCGGTCACTGCAACCAAAGGGTTGGAGATTATTACTTACCACCTGTTCTCTAATGCACTCGAGCGGAGTGCTCCTGTGAATCAAGCCGATTTTCATCCCGATCGGAGTTGTATCGATCAAATTTTCCTTCGCAAATTGTAGAAGAAGAATATCTGCCGCAGATTTATCATCTGTCTTTCTTGGTCAAAAAGTAATATTTGACTCAGCCGGTCGTGCAGTTATCCGGCGCTAAATTTCATTTAGGACTTCATCGGAGACATTCATTTCACTTTCACGATCTCTCCTAGTGAACAACCTAAACCGATTTCGTGATTACGGGGATCTCTCATCCGATTTGTTCATTAGAACTGAATTCCGCCGGCTTGTGCATTCATCATTTCTTTTCGAATTCACAAGTGAAATGAGTACGAAAACAACCCGTGTGAAAATAGTTGCATATTCTTATATTCACACAGTTGTGCCGTACTCTCAGCAAAGGTTAGGCGTAAGATACTGGGTAAAGGGATTCAATCTTTAGAACAGGTGCTGAGGGTGAATGGATAAAGGCTTTTGAGACGTTTAACGCATACCCACAAAACGGTTACCTCGTTGTGCATTGTTCATTGAACCAGGTAATGGTTCGAAGATGATTCAAGGTGCCCAATCGACGACATATGAAAAAGCATGAAAGCTTTAACCAGTGGACTAGTTCGTGTAGGTGAATTTAGACTACCAAATGGGAGTCCACGAGATCCCCCGAAGGAATGGTTGAAGACAACAGGAACAAGGATCTGGCCGCCACAGAGCTGAGTGCAAAAATCGTACTCTTAATTGTAAATGCGAAAACAATTGATAGATTTTAGTGGACATTTCTGTCTGCCAATTAAATTCTTGGTTTCGGAATTCGAACCCAGTGCTTGCATTACGCCGAAAAAGTAGTGAAGACTTTGTAATCCGTTCCAGCACTAACAAGAATGTGTTCTTACTAACTCAGGCTTTCCCGTCAAACAGAAAACTACGGTCATCATCTCGTCAAACGGTGACCGCGGTGGTTCCGATGACGACTGAAAAATACGTCTGAGACTGCATACTATTTCCGTCGATTCAAGTCAGATAAGATTTGGATTTCGGAAAATGCTGACAAAAGAACGGAGTGCGAAGAGGCGTAAAGTTGACATTTGAATCGATGTAGACAGTAGGTTGAAACAGGGACGAAGTTGTGACACGAATAAAGGACTGACGAATGCAGACTGGACTGAAAATCGAAGATTACCGATTTTCATTTTGGGTACTGATAACAATCCCAGTAGTCATTAAGTACTTCCCGCGAATAATACTAGCGTAAAACCTTGATGGGGCCAAACATCCGATTCGGCAAACAGCAATATCATTTCGCATCCATTAACTCAAAACCGATTTGATTGTCAAAACTTATTGGTACTTCGGAAATTTCTTTCGTTTGAGCGAACACGTAACTAGGATTAAACTGGCTATTTTGATTGCCAGGGTCCAAGGCGAAGGTGATCCCGGCAGCGTCAGCATCTCTTACAATACTCTAACACTCCACCGTAGCTGACGCGGTATTTGTCCGGGATCGTGCTATAGAAGAACAAAGACTTCAAAACTTAGTTATCTACGGAATTAGTTGTCATTCTCATGATTTTTTTTACTCACATGCTCTCAGTTAAACTTTTCAGATGATTTATTTAGTCTGTGGAATACTGAAAGCTCTCAACAGCATAAAGAACCGGTAACGAAAAAAGTCCAGTGAAGATTTATTATTACTGAGTTGAAAAACAGTATTTGTAGCTTGTCTGTATGATAAGCAAACAATCAGATCCACATGGAAAACCTATGGTGGAATAACCGGGTCATTTCGATCAGTAGCATTCACGTGACCGTACAGATTTCTACTGGTGTAATAGACGAGTTAGCGTTTGGCTGACCAGACGACTAATCGGCTACCAAAGTCGGTCCATAGGAAGGAAGCAGACGTGTGCTTGAGTTCGATGATTTTGGAGAGATGATCGCCAAAGATTTGATTCACGAGACCGGGGTTGGTGAAATAACTATAACTTTACAAGCTGTCACCTGGGCATTTGGTCCAATGATTAATCCAAGACTGATAAATAAAACCAGCTGCATGGTGAGTCTTTTAACCGGTACAGTATTGAAAAAGAGTTGCCTAATGTTAATCCAGACAAACAAAGTCAACGAAACACCTGATTTCATACGCTCACGAAAATGGCAGAATTAACGGGTGGCAGCAACAACTAGTTTATCCCACATTTGGCCCACCATACAGGGCAAATGACGCCAACATCAACTGCACGACAGCTACATTATCTTGGGCGTCAGTTAGCGAACTATTTTGTTAGGCAATCGGGGTGAACTTACTTGGATGACACATTCGAGCCCTATGTGAGCTGAGCCACGTGCAGCTGGCTCCAGGTGCGCGTGGTAACCACATCACTGACCCGCTCCACCAGACCCTTAACATATCATGTCATTGCAAGGCAAACTTCAATCGCATGTCGTCTCTGAATACCGTTTTGTTAATTGGAGCATACGAGCAAACACTGCACATACACAAACACATTAGACATCACAAAGTGGCTCTGATTATCAGAATTCTCTCTAAGTACCCGCAACTTCATCCACCGAAATCCAATTCATGATTCCGAATCGCACCTAGCGTTTTGGCATTTCCTGCTGTCATAACCATTCATTTTGTATATACTACCAGTACGTGTTACCCGCTGAGGAATCAAACTTGACTAGTCATTGAACAACATACAGTGATACACGCCAACTCGCTGTCCCCGGGCTCGTTACCGCAGCCAACATAATGAGACCTTATGTGGTTCTAAGCCACTCAGAGTTTCAGGGTCACAGTTTCCGATCCCCTCCTCCAACCACTGTGTAGTGGGCCTCAATGGCTACGGGGCATGCTTCCTCAAATACACTCATGCATGAAACATGTCATAAAAAACTGTTATGAACAAGTCCATTGCCATCCTTAAACAGAATGAGGATTCCAGTTTAGCCGGACAGTCCCACATACGGCCGCGTAAATGAGATTCTCGGTTTGTCTGTGCACTTACGCACGGTCGGCTGAGAAATAAAACCATAGGCAATCGTTCATATCAAAATCAAAAAGAATATTTCAACTTTCACTGTATGCCCATAGGACTCAATTTCGAACGCACAAATCACAGGCCTTCCGATCAACCTTGCACTCGGGAAGCATCACCAGTGCATATTCAGAGTGTGAACCCGGACAGACAGTCAGAAGTGAAATACCATCAATCCCATACGCTACTCGCAAGTGTGTGAGATACATATGTCGAAAAAGTGAGTAGCATTGTCGTTTGTCAGTTCAGAGGCGGAACTCCACAGAAGTCACCAGCTGGAAGCATCTCCAGGATATGTGTGCTGAACAGCTCAATCGTTAACAGTAGTCAAAACGTCTCCGGTACATCTAAATATAGCGTACACAAAAACGCCACATGCGAGTGGCTGTAGACCACATTATCCACTTTTCGTCAAATTACTCATAAATGGTCTGGAGACTCCATCACATTACATGAAATAGGGCCAGTGATGAATGGGATGAGGAAAGAGCGTGGCTGAACGAAGTGAATAAGTCAAGAGTGAAAAAATAAAAGGTGCACACATGTGACCCAGGTCTAATTCTGGATCGGGGAATGGGTGTTATTCGGTTGGACAGGTGGAGAGTGGGTCACTCTTGACCCCTTCACCTGGTTCAACGACCCTCTTCCTTTATTCCAGTTGATATCAGTCATATTAAACGTGATATAGTGGCGTGAACCGTTGAAATCGAGCTTGTTCGCCACTTGGTGTTGTTCACAATGTGATCAGTCGGACTATCTGCATAGCCTAGAAATCGTTTAGGTTCGAAACAATATGGCGCGCATAGTGGATCAATTAAAGCAACACGAGAATAGAAAAAAAGAGAACTCATTGATTTCCGATGTAAACAATTACACGTTCGCACTAGAGTTGCATCTGAATCGCTTGGGTTGCAGACAGATGGTGAGTCCACACGACAATGACCCGTGGACAGTTCTATATCGAGTAGTGAGAGAAAATACGCGAATTTTAACTTGCAGTTTTGTTGCTACCTCAGTCTTCGCATTTAGAAAGGTAACTCTGGAAACCTCAGATGGATCGGAAGGTGAGATGACTACCTTCAACAAGCATATCTGATCGTAACTCACCGACAACCAAAGCACAAGTGGCTTGTATCGACAACAATTGAGCGAAAAGAAGAGTCTGATATCCACGTGTGAATTCCGCGGGAACAGACCGGAATAACAAGAACACAAACACTCACTCGAACATGCCCCGGTTTCCGAAGTGTGACCGTAGAATGATAGGTCTCGGAGAGTGGGGGAAACCCGACACCCAATCGAACTTCAAATGAGTTTGGAGGTATCTGTCGAATCACAGCGGAATCATTGCACCACGGAACAAATTCCTTGTAACGAGACACATCAGCTGCAATGTCGAACATTTGCTCTTGGGAATACCTGGGAAGAAGGAAATATAGGGGGTAACAAGAGTGTAGGAAACAAAATCGTCCAAATTGATCATAAATAGCGACAAAAAGAAGGATCCGGTACAGAGGAGCAAGGAACGTCAGAAACAATCAATTATCCAATCGGCAGCAACGAAATCTGTCCGAGTATTCAATTTAGTATCCCCAAGAGCAGAATCGGGTAAATCGTCTATTGTCAGGAAGTAAATAAAGACCAAAAGACAGTAGACGCCCCTGATTTCTCCAGAATATCGAACTCCAAACGCATTTTATGGGACATTTCTTTAAAAACCGATGTCACATCGACGCCACAGAGGCTAAAAATCGCGCGAACTTTCCTGTACGCTCACGGACTCTTTGTCTAAGATGTTAGCATCTGTTGGGATGTAGCTGAATAACAAAACGTATGCACCACATCCAATTCTATCCGTGCAAAAGCACAGTTCCGTTTCAAGCCAGCTCCGTACTGTGACAGAACTGCACATTCCGAAGATGTAAAACAAATACAAAACCTCTTCGCAACACCGTCACGATTGCCGTAAAGCAACCGAAACTAGCTTGGATATTCACTCTAAAAGCACACAGACCGTGTATTCTAAATCAGACAGTTTCACGTCTGAACGAATATCAGTCCCGTTCTACTCGAATCAGGGTGTGGCTATTTGAGTAACAAACGGGAAACGAAATGATGAGAGCACGAGACTAGCGAACACTACTACGATTGATGAACTCGAATGAAACATCACCGTGGTTGCGAGCTCGGCTTCGGCTGTAGGTATAGAGAAATTGGAAAAGTGGAATGAGTTTTTGGCACACCTTTCTGCGAGAGCTAGTACCACAGAATGACATGGTGATAGAATCAAATGCCACAGATATCCTAATGAGGCTATATGTGGTTCTATGGCAGTCCAATTTTCAGGGTCACGATTGTCAGTCCCCTTAGTAACCATGGGGCATGCCTCGTCCACGACAATCATACTTCTAGCAAGTCAAAAAAACAACTTAGTAAGGTTACCCGTCAGATAGCCGGAAGATTGACGACTTCGTCCCGGATCACGCAAGAAATTCGATCTGCAATCATTCAAAACATTGTACTGCATTGTATTGACAGACTTTTTTAAGCCCAGAGACTTACATTTTAGTCTATAGTAGGCGAAAAAAATAGACTAATGTGCATGACAAAAAACGAACATTGTTGACGACTTAGCAGTTAAACGGAGGGCATCAGGGGAAATATTCTCACTTATGGTAGTTGAGCAAGTAGTATCATTGCCAAAATTCGAAATTCGCTGGAAAACAGGCTTTTACTGCAAAGCAAGCCGTATCTCATTTTGCTCCAGTAATATAGTCATTTAACAGCCTCTGGTCATGGTCCGGTGACCTCAGATTGTTTTTATTAGCCACAATGTGGATTAGGATAAATATTCTCCTTCCAAACAACGCATACTACGAATGTGTATGTCACGTGTGAATTGCATGACACAGAAACGTGACTTTATGACCTAGAAAGAATATCGAAAATAGGGGTAATTTCAATCAAGAATTGTGCTCTTTGCAATCCAGGTCAAGGCGATTTAAGGACACCAAGCAGTACCAATTTACAATGGTACATTATACAAAATGTCACATGAATCAACCTACGACTTGGTAACTGTTTGTGTTACAGAACAATGTATCGCTTGGGTGCTGACTAAGTCGCAAACAACTCCGTGTAGGGGATTATACAAGGTCATACGAAGTGGAATTCTGACAGGAGGTCATGCGAGGTACGAATTCGACAGCGACTCAATTGAAGCGAGAAGCAAACATGAGAGAAGCTGTCTTATTATCCAAGCATCAGTCACTTCACATATATGGGTTGTTGATAAGTAAAACAGGGAACGAAACGATAAAAGTGCAAAGTTCTCAATGAAAACACAAGCTTAAAACAAATCCGAAAAACAGTGATGAAAAACGGGAAAATATGGTGAAATCCCGTGAAAAATACAATTGAACATAAGCATGACCTTCACGATCCAACCAAATTTACCATCAGATTTCGACGTATAGGAATGATCAAAGAAGTTGAAGAATTATCTCCTCTAGGAACAAAAGCTTCGGTATACACAATCTGGATAAAAGGGACTGTGGACTGGAAAAACTTATACGAACGACGTTTTTCAGTTTATTCTTGAAGCTTCAAAAGAAAATCATAGATCGTGAGGCGGTTGTTTTACACAACGATGCTAACAGACACTGTCCTGGTCGACCAAATCTACCGGTTGTTCAGGTTTATAAAGACCGAACGTATCGCGCAATTTTCTCGACAAACCAAGTGCCACAACCTGGTTTAGATTACCAGTAAAGAGAAGGCGGAAAAATCGATAGAAATGGTGCAGTACCTCATTCGATCGAATTTAGTTGCTCTTGGTCGTTCACCTTGTGACTGAATGATGTACTAAATTCTCCGACACGTGTGAGAAAAATTGCCGGCGACTGTTAAGTACGGGACAACAACGCGTAGTGATGTGCAAAACAGTGCACTCAAATGCGTCCAGAAGTCCGCATTTATATTCATAATTAGGCTGTTCCAAGTTGCACGAAAATTTTTCAATCAAAAAAAGAAACCATTAATTCATTAGTACGAACGAAACTGAATAAAAATATAATCAGTGTTTGGAAAGTACGGATCCAATTATGCACCATGGAAGAGCTCGAATACGATTTCCGCTTTTCAGTCAAAATCCGGGGAAAAAAAGAATAAAATAAAATTTATGTGCACGGGCATTGGAAGCTGAGATAAATTGGCAAATTGGAACCGGAAGAGAGGAGACAGTTTTCAATGGGCAAGTAAATGTTGCCAGAATTCGCAAAGGGAAGAAACGGTAGTAGCGACATTGACAATGGACTTAAAACATGCAGAAAATTATCGTCTATTTGCGTTCAGTAAAATAAGTAATAAGTGGAAGGAAAAGAAACGAACGAAATGATCTCAATAATTTTTGTGTAAGGCAGATAATTTTATCTTTTACTTTCTTTATTAATGAAATAACACTGCTTTTCAGGTAGGGGGCCGTGGCCAACAAAGGGCTGCCAAGTGGGGAAGTTGACCGGCGGTGGGAGGACTCGAACCCGCGAGTTTCACGTCTAAACGCCGGCCGAGGGTGTCACATGATAAACAGAGAAAAATAATCCAAACTGGTTTGCAATTTCGCAATTTTGGTGAAAGGCTCGTTAACAGACTCGACCTAATGAGATCTTTTGTGATCCTACGACACTCCAAGTTTTAGGGTTGTGATTCTCCCCACCACCACCTCCTCCTCTTCCCGCGTGCAGCGCGTCCTATTGACTATGGAGTATATCCATTCCACCACGACAATGCATCAAGCATATCATGAAAACCATGTATAGGACTGATATAAATTTGATGCTGTGTGTGGAAATCATGTACGTTGGGAATCAACAAAAATGTCCCGGTTTCAATTTGATTATGACATGCCTGACGCATGAACGTGTTGAAAGAGATATGCTTCATAGACGCTAAAGCCCACAACACAAGCAGAAGAGAGGAATCGGTAAAAGGGATTCTGAAAACCTGAAGAACAATAGAACCAAATCGAGTTCCAGTAAGTCGATTGTGGTAACGAATCGGGGGAACACAAATTACCGTCCACCGCCAAAGTGACCGTCGGGATTTGCGGTCCGATTCTTTGATATTTTTTTGGGATTGACAGGCTTACTCTACTTAATATTTACTCTCCCATTGACTTTTGGTTGTCTCCTCGCACAAACGAACACTGATGAAATTGAAATCCGAAGATCATAAATCAAAAGGGCCACAGAGAAGCGTAAACAATTTTAGTGTTTGAGTGCAGCAGCCTTTAGCCTTATCGTCTAAGGGCTTCAACTATCGAGCTGTTGGAGTTCATGAATCCCAACTCGGTAACCCAACCTATTCAGAGCAGATCGCTAGTTAGGGATTTCAAACATTTTTCCCTCACTATGACACGTCCTCCAATCACTACCCGTCTAAAAGAACGATGAATACCGAGGGAATCGATCTGCGGGCATGACTAACACGTGGCTCAATCATCTTAACCTATACAAGTTCAACACCAGTTTGACTGAATGAGTTTGGAAATCCAGTATTCTACGTCCCACCTCAGAAGTAGTAAGAAATTTTCCCCAATAAGGTCTAGCGATACTACGAGGCATAAATGTTTGCACACCAATTGCTCACACAGCAGGCCGCATGAGCTATTTTACAGCGGTATATAAATCTGACACTTGATCAATTATCGGCTGACGCGTTGATGCCACAGATGTCTGAAACCGATAGACGTCAACCGGAACTTTTGCATACGCGAAGACACTTCATTCGATATAAAACTACTTGGTAAGATGAAAATGTCCAAATAACAACCAATCTATTACGCTCAACTCCTCCCCTTGAATAAGAATGTTCAGCTCTAAGCCAATCCAATCGTGCAACACTAACTTATTCCTTTAGGGTACAAAACGCACCCCGAACTTGAATACACTACAGCACAAACGATCGAGAAATAGGACCAAACTAACTGAATCTCCACTCAGTCGCGATGATCATGACGAACAGCTCCGGGGACTGTAGTTAGTGGGTAGCGATCCTCAAGATCCACTAAGATGATATGGCTTACTCCAACAACTAGCGGCGTTGTTGCATTTGAATTTTTTCCTATTGTAAACCGTTTTTCCACTTATAAATTGAAAGTTGATTTTACACTTTGCCACGACATCCTGAAGCATGAGTGCAGCCGAGGGGACATGTCCCATAGCAACTAGAGCCTACTACACAAGATGAGCAGGGAAACCTGCAACCTTGATCCTGAAAACTGGAGTGGCGTTTATCCTGTATACCGGTGTGTCGGTTTGGTTGTGTTGATGCTGAATGATGCGCCCACTGGGCTTCGGCTCACGTTGGTTTTTTGTTTCTGTACTTTCCAGGTAGGTCATTTAACCTCTTCGAAGGTCTCCGTCCGAGTGCATGCTACAACAGAACCACATAAGGTCAAATGAGATCAGATGTGGCAACGAGCCGGACGACAGCGAGTCGCCATCTACCACCAAAGTGACCGGCAGACCTAGGACTCGAACCTCTGGCCCTTTCGGTGACATATCCTTAATCTCCTTTCGATTAGATTGTGCTGTGAGTTTGCAATCAAAACCGCAGCACAAGAGGAAGATAAATGGTCCTAAGAACTGAATTAAACGGAACCATGTGCACGAACAAACCACTCGATTTTACTCAAAATCATATTTTATCCATGGGGACACAACAGGTACAGTCTCTATATCATCGGTTATCCATCGAGAGTAATGCTTATACTAAAAATATCAATACCACTGTTCTCATATAAAGATAGAACGATATTTATAATCATCTCAACTACAAGGTTGAAAATAAGGAGTTGCAAAGGACAACTGTGACACTCGAATGAATTTATCGACAGCACAAACAGGGCTTCGGCTATTCCAATACAGAAATTAGAAAAGTGAGATGAATATTGATGGTCCATCCGTCGGTGAAAGGCAACGCCGCAAAAATGCACGGCCAGTTGAGTCGAGTAGCGCTTTCGGATCGATGAAGACAGAACTCCCGAGAGTGAATCAGTGAGCCGTTCAAATCCGTGTCCACTTCAACTACACCAAGCATCCGCGGAACAATAACGGTAAGGATTGCAGTTAAAACCGATGTCCACAGCGTTCTCCTTCTCACTGAATTTTTAATCTACCACCGCTCGTTGTCCGTTCTCGGGTTTCTGGTTGTCTGACATCCCAGACGTTTATGCATCTCACTGTATGTGGCTTCTGCAGGGACGGACCAAGTGATATCAAATGTATCCATTCCTTGCGAGACCTACTTTTCTCGGAGTTGCACGTGACACATTACATTGCGTCCAGCGCACCGACGATCAGTGAACATGATCAATTTAGGTCCAGCGATGAGGGGGAGAGTGCCACGAGAACTAATGTTATTTTTACGAGAAATGTAAGCGTCAGCCAGAAACGGTCTAAGGTCTCAAATACAACAACTCAACTGACTGTGCAACTGAATGGCATCACTATTATCTCCAACCAATGCTTCGGGGGATCTCGTAGACTCCCATCCGATGGTCTAAATGCACCCACACGAGCCAGTCTATTGGTTGAAGTTTTCATGCTTTTTCACATGCCGTCGACTGGTCACGTCGAATCATCCTCCAACAATTACTTGGCTCAAAGAACAGCGCACAACGAGGCAGCCGTTCTGTGGGTATGCGCAAAACATGTCCCAACCAACTTAACCTATTCTTATTCAATGGCCGCTCCAAGGACTAACCCTTAGGACCCAGTACCTTAAGCCTAGCTTCTGGCTTACAAAATTTTCTCACCATATTCTGCAAATGCAACGAAGACAACAGTGGTTAAGTACCAAAAGTCACCGAATATGCTCTGTTCTCAACGGCCATGTTCCGGAACCGCAGAGCAAAGCCGATCTCACTACTGCTGTGTATACTCGAACTTTAATCGACAATCGGATGTCACGCCGACGCGATAGAGGCCCCAAAATGGTAAATTCCAATCGGGCTTTTCGCTCGAGTGAAGATACTTCTTCCAATATATGACAGTCAAGTGACACAACAACCAAGAAAGTAAATCTATCCACATTACCAAGTTGTTTCCCTACAAGAAAGGTGTTCGGCTTTGAGCCAATCCAGTCCAGGAACACCATTTTACACTTCGGGGGTGCAGAACGCTTATAAAACAAACTATCTTTCAGACGGTCGAGAAGAATCTACAACTTACTTTAATCTCCACTCAGTAACACAAAATCGTCTGCACATTTTAAGCCAAGAAGATTCCTGTCTGTGCAAATATCAATACCATTATTCTCCCATGAGGATATCTTCGTAACCATCTAAACTGCAGTTAAGAGGGCAAGAGTACAATCCTGAAAAGCATCACTTCTCTTAGTGAACTCAAGGTGGAACATCTCCATAAGCGCAAACTCGGCTTCGGTTGTAAGCAAAAAGAGGATGAATGGGTGAAATGAATCTATCTTGCGAGGCAGCGACAAAAATGTAGACGATGAACTGAGTCGAATGCCGATTCCAAATCAAGGAACACATTTTCTCAAGCCTCGTCGGCCTCTGAATCTCGGTTCCTTCAATGTGCGCACTATAATGTAGGCTGGCCAACAGGCGTAGTTGGTTCTGACAGTGGACTCACTTTCGATTAACGTCTGCTGCATCAGCGAAACACAAATTTAGAATCTGAGTAACATAATTCAACTAACTGCACCAAATATCTCAAGATATTTCCTGCACATTTCAGAAGACGAATCAGCTCAAGCTGTTGGTCAACGTGGTGTAGGAATAGTCTATCGGGAAGGCTGAAGCGGCCCTTTTAGACTGAACCCCGATTAACAGTCGTTTGTGCATCGTGAGACTGCAGGGATCAGTCGGCGTCCGGGAGAA